>JAIOJX010000003.1:114950239-115215239 GCA_022376925.1 Tragulus kanchil | reverse complement strand
TGAACAGGTACAAAACATTCTTATAGAATCGAAGTGAATTTTAACAGGTAATTCCAACTTAGATATATGGTAAGATATAGCTTTGTATTTATTATTTGGTATTATAAATACTTCTCTACTTATAGAATAGACATTTATCAAACATTTTCCTTTAAGAATAGAAACGTAATCCTAAGCATGGAGATTTTAAGTAAGAGAAGAATGAAATACTGAAAATCCATCTGAACAAAGCCTAAAAAAAAAAATCATCCTATTTTAAAAGTATCTCAGAACTGGACTCAGTCAAGTTTGTATGAGAAAGAATGTCCCATGAGAACAGTCAAAGATAATAGAAACACGTGTCAGAAATGAGAATACCATAGATATAGAGAATAGTGAGCCCACAAATGGGTTAGCGATATATTTATTTTTTTATTGTGAATGATAAACATGCTTTTAAGTCTTTGCAGGAATCTGCGTTGATTATGAAAACAGGATATGAGAGTGATGATATGCGGCTGAGCCTTGAACCCTGATGGTTAAAAAGGAAAAAAAATTCACATAATTTCATTTTGTGATCAGCACTGATAATTGCATGGGTAGATATGCAAAAAGGAGCAATATCAGGCTTCCCTGGTGGCCCAGTGGGTAAGGACACTGCCTTGCAGTGCAAGGGGTGCCGGTTCGATCCCTGGCCTGGGAAGATTCCACGTGCCGTGGAGTGGCTAGACCCATGTGTCCAATTACCGAGCCGGAGCTCTGGGGCGCATGCGCCCGGAGCTGGTGCTCTGCGACAACAGAGGCTGCGGCGATGGGAGGTCCACATGGGCCGAAGAACAAAGATGGATGAAAAAGGACAAATGAAAGACCAATAGAAGTGGCCCGCCTGCTCCCCTCCCTCCCCACTCCACCCCCCTCAAATATATAAATAAATAAATCTTTAAAAAAAAAAAAGGAGCAAGATCAACGGATTTACTATCCATGTTTTCTACTTCAGACATCTGTCAGTAATCAAACTTTAGCTCTTGTACAATATATCTGAGATATGTGAATCCATATATAGAAATACACACTGTATTACAAGTCAACAGACAGGCAATTGGAGAAACAGTGACTCTTAATCTTAATTTTGTATAATAAATCTAACTAGGCTAAGTCTTCCTTTAATAAATAGCTAATTACAATTGTGATTTGCATAATATAATACCAGTTTGCATTCTGTTAATCTTCAATTAACATTATGATTACATTCCTGACATGTAGTGCTTCTAAAGTGCTCAAAGAGTCCATCTACTTAAGTTGGGAAGCATTCCTTTCATATTTTGTTTTCATTATTGGTTAGGGAAGCAAAATTTTCATGATGAAGATCAAATTCACTGTAAACCCAGAGTATTAAGGAAAAGTGTGTACTTTTGAAAGAATGAAATTTAAAATAATAAGATTTACTGTGAATTTTGCATAAGTTTTGCACATGGTCACACTTTCAAAGCTATCTTTCATTCATTTTCATCTGCTTTTCTTTTGTACCTTGCAAACTTCATAATGCAGATATTGTATCTATTAATATTATTTGCTAATTGATACAAAAGAAAAAAGTAGTTTATACTCTGTTCCTAAACTAGGATTCTATTCCTGTATTTAGGAATAGTCCCTGTGTATGTGTGTTCAGTCATTAAGTCTTGTCCAATTCTTTGCAACCCATGGACGGTAGCCCACCAGGCTTTTGTGTCCATGGGATTTCCTAGGCAAGAATACTGGAATGGGTTGCCATTTCCTTCTCCAGGAATCTTCCCCATCCAGGGATTGAACCCACATCTCTTGTATTGGCAGGCCAGCTCTTTACCACTGAGTCACCAGGGAAGTGTTACTATGAGTTATTTTAAATAACCCATTAAAATGTATACAGGACTGAAAAAAAAAATCTAGGTTGTCCCATGCAAACCATGGTAAGAGAAAGTGAAATCAGAATCGGCTTTCCTTTCTAAAACTTTTGGATTTGCCTTATGTAGGAAATGGTTTTCCAGAGTGTTTCTTTTATGCAAGTTTCTTTATTTAAATTTTTTACTACATCCTGCAGCATGTTGGATCTTAGTTAGCCAACCAGGGATCAAAATCATATCCTGTCCTTCCATTGGAAGGCAGAGTCTTAACCACCAATTCATCAGGGAAGTTCCTTCTGGAGTGTTCTTAGTAAGATACTTGGGTACTATGGGTAGAAGCAGAAAGAGGTGGAGCTTCTCAAGTGGTAGATACTCAAGTAGGTTTGAGAGGCAGGGAATAACATTTGAAAGGACAACGAGCCACATACTTTGCCGACCAAATAGAGTTTCCACAGTTTAGTGATTTTTTTTTTCTCCCTTGAAAGACACTTACAAAGTTGCTTTAGACCTCACAGTCCCAAGGGCAAGACAGAACTTAACTCTGCAGGTCTGTAATGTGACGTGCAATTAATGCTCTATGAGGCGTTTGCCAGAAAAGAGTTCAATGGTCATCAGTTAAAACACTGCAATGATAATTTCAATTACCCACTAATTTCTAGATTTGAGAATATACGTTAGTTTTTAAGTATGATTACATTCCTTTCTGAAGTCTCCTAGGAGCTGACAGTGAAAATCTTTGACACTTGACTATTCAACAGGATCACTCTGCTATAGGAAAACAATAAAAGTAGGAATAATTGGACAGCAAAAGATGATTTTTCAGGAATGTTCTTTGGCAAGAGGAGCCCATTTTTAAAAGAAATGCACTGGCAAATTAGCCAGTAACTGCCCTAATCATTTATTAGAGACTTATATTTTATCAAGAAGAAATCACTGACATCATCTTATAAGTGAAGCAATCAAGTTTAAAAAAAAAAAAAAGAGAGAGAAGAGATCCTTTCAAAGAAATCCAGCAAAAAGAACTCTTAACAGGCATGATCCCAATCCTAGAGAGTTGGGATGGGCAGGGAGGAGGTTCATGAGGCAGGGGATATATGTATACATATATCCGATTCACTTCATTACATAGCAGAAACTAACACAGCATTGTAAAGCAATTATACTCCAATAAAAAAATAAAAGGTTTGCTATATCCTCTCTTTGATCCTCTAGATCAGAATGGAACCAGCCAGGGGAGACAGCTGACTCTAGAGGTCTGGAAAGTTAGGTCACACTCTGGCACTATACCCAAAATTCAGCCCATTCCAAAACTTCTGAGGAAGTAGAAATATGGAAGTTAAGTGATACTGTGTCTTCTTTGTTTCTTAACTCTGTGCTTGTGTTTTGCTTTGGCATGATCACATTAATGAATGAGTTTGCCACAGAATAAAAGATAAACTGCCTGAAGCTTAGCTTCTTAAAGATTAACCTCTCAAACCTTCTTAAAGGTTAACGATTAACCTCTCTCCAAGAAACTCCATAGTAGAGACCTGAATATATTGAGTCCTTAGTAAATCCTTATTGGTGGCGATAAGAATGAATTCACTCAAAACAGGAAGATTCCTCTTCCAATTACCATCCCATCCAGTTGATTACGTACATGGGTGCTCAGTTGTGTCTGACTCCTGTGACCCCATGGACTGCAGCCTGCCAGGCACCTCTCTCTGTAGAATTTTCCAGGCAAGAATATTGGAATGGGTTGCCCTTTCTTTCTCCAGGGGATCTGCCCTTCTCAGGGACAGAACATGCATCCTGCGTTGGCAGGTGGATTCTGTACCACTGAGCCACCTGAGAAGCCCACCATTGACAACATAGGTAGAACATGGGGGCTCCGCATGGATATTCACTGGCTCTCCAGATTTTAGGAAACGATTCGAAGTTCATACTTGTCAGAAAAATCTTTTGCCCTAGAGTTTTCTGAGTGTACGTTGTTCGGTGTATTTGTGAGAAAACAAAAAGCAGAATGATCCACCGGCTTTTCTCTCCCACAGTGACGTCTTTCCGAACACTACCACAGGTGTCCTGCATTTCACTTCAGAAGCAGCTGAGAAGTAGACACAGGGCTTGACAAACATACCACTTCCAGATCAATCTTCAGAGCTCTCTAAGTGAGGTGTAATCACGGTAAATCTTTTTTGCAGTTGATTTATATTGTAATTAAGGCAGAGAAGAGGCACACTCAAGGCCAAAAGTGGAAAAGTAGCGCCCATTTTTCATGGAAAGTTTTTCCCCCATAAGTCAGAGCACAAGAGAGTATTAGAAGGAAAAAAATTTCAAGGAACCAGTCGTGCTCACTAACATGATATGGGAGAATGCTAAGTCATCTGTGTTTTGGGTTTAAATGTATATATTTCAGGTGATTAAAAAAAGAACATGGTGAATTATCTTGCAGCTTATAAAGGCAATATTTCAGCTTCGCTGTTTTTTATTCTTTTTTTTTAATCAAATTATCTCCCAAAGCATTTTGACTGAAGTTTATTAACAAGGCAATGCAGCTATTAGTGCTTTTGCAGTGCACTCTTGCAAAGTTAAGTAAGAGACATGACTTTTCCTATGCATACTGATCATACCTTCCTAAGGTCTAAAAGAATGAAAGATTGCACAGCTGAGTGGTTTTGAAGAAAGAAAATTGTTACTTTGTCTTTTTTTTTTAATGCAATGTCATTAGATTTTTGGCTGGGGAGCATTCATAAGAAACATTATATTGCTAGATTTTAACTAGTGTTTTGGATATTATCAGATTTCCAAAAAAGTAAGTTAGAAACTGAGAGACCAGAGCAGCTGCAGATCTTTTTGCTGTCATGAAGAAGACTGGGAGGAGAATTATGAACCTTCAGTGGGTAGCCAGGCTGCCTTTCAGAAAATGTGGTGTGATACTCTTTATATTAACCAGAAAAATAATCACATCTTTGACAGCATAGCAAACAATGAAGAGAAAGCAATGCTTTAATTTTGCATTTAACAAATTATCAACAATTGAAAATGAGGCTTATTAATCCTAAACCAATATATTCTAGGGGAGGAAAGTTTTCAAGAGTCCTAGTGAGTTAGGAAAAAACTTTTCCTGTAAATCCCCCATGGAACAAAGGATCAAGCTTGTTCAAGGCTGTGATCTTGCTGGATTCATGGGAAAACATATTTGGGTAAACATGGATTCTAAAGCTTTTTAAAATTACAATTACCCATGAGAAGTAACCTTCCCTCAAATGACTGAAGGGCTTTCCTCAAATGACTGTAAGTTCCATATAAGCCAGACACGTGTTTTATCTTGTGGATCACATAACCTGACATCCATTCATTCATCAGTGGACACTTAGGTTGTTTCCATTCCTTGGCTATTGTGAACAATGCTGCAGTGAACAGGGGAGTGCAGATGTCTCTTGAAGACAACAATTTCATTTGCTTTGGATAGGTACCCAGAAATAGGATTGTTGGATCATGCGTGCGTGCTAAGTCACTTCAGTCGTGTCCTACTCTTTGTGACTCTATGGACCATGGCCTGCTAGGCTCCTTTGTTTATGGATTCTCCTCCAGGCAAGAATACTGGAGTGGGTTGCCATGCCCTCCTCCAGGGTATGTTTCCAACCCAGGGATGAAGCTTGAGTCTCCTTTGTCTCTTGCATTGGCAGGCGGGTTGTTCACTGCTGGTGCCACCTGGGAAACCCTGTTGGATCACATGGTAGGTCTATTTTTAATTTCTTAGGAATTTCCGTATTGTTTCCATAATCGCTATACCATTTTACATTTCCACCAACAGTGTACAAGGGCTCCTTTTTCTTCAAATTATCTCCAGCATTGGTTTACTTATTTATTCTTTTCTTTTGGCATATGGGATCTTAGTTCCCAACCAAGGATTGAACCCGTGCCCCCTGAAGGCACGGGAACCCGTGCTTCCCTGAAGTGGAAGTTCAGAGTCTTTACCACCTCTCCCTCAGGGAAGTCTCATCTCCAGCATTTGTTTGCTATCTTTTGGGTAATGAATATGCTAGCAGGTGTGAGGTGTTATCTCACTGGGGTTTTGAATTGCAATTCCCTGATGATCAGTCATGCTGAACATCTTCTGATGTACCTGTAAAGCACTGTATGTATCCTTTGGAAAAATGTCTGTTCAGTTCCTTTGCTTATTGAAAACATTTTTTTTTTTTTGCTATTGAGTTGTATGAGTTCCTTGCATATTTTGAGTATTAATGCATTATTGAACGTGTGGTTTGCAAATGTTTTCTCCTGTCCCACAGGTTGGTCTTTGAGGCAGTCGACAGTTTCCTTTGCTGTGCTGAAGCTTTTTAGGTGGATACAGTTCCACTTGTTCTGTTTTTGCTTTTGTTGGCTTTGCTTTGGATGTCAACCCCACCACAACACACATCTAAGACCAGTGTCAAGGAGCTTATCCTCTGTATTTTCTTATAAGAGTTTAATGATATTAGGGCTTACATTTAATTCTTTAATCCACTTTCAGTTGATTTTTATGAATGGTAAAAAACAGAGCCTCAGTTTTATTCTTTTGAATGTGGACATCCAATTTTCCCAAACACTCCTGAAGAGACTACATTTTCCCCTTTGTACATTCTTGACCTCAAAAATTGACTATATATGCACAGGTCTATTTTCACTCTCTCAGTTCTATTCAATTTATTTATAAGTCTGTTTTTATGCCAATACCATATTGTTTTTTAATTTTTATTTTACTTTTTACTTTTACAGAGTTTTGTTGTTTACAGATATGCATGTTCCCAGATTAGTCATATGTACATTCCCCCCATCCCACCTTTCCAGGCCATCACACAGCATCCCTGCAGGATCCCCTTTTCTCACAGCGCAATTACAGCAGCGATTTTTTTCACATATGATCATATACGTTTTCATGCTACTTCCTTTACCCCTCCCACCCACTGTTCCTTTCCTACAATGTCCATATGTCCATTGTCCATGTCTATTTTTCCATCGCTTCACTGCCTGTGTTATCATTACCATCCTACTAGATTCCATATATATGTGTTAGTATATTGTACTTGTTCTCTTTACAACTGCCTTCACTTTTTATGATAGGTTCTAGATCCAGCCACCTCATTAGGACTAATTCTTCTGCATTTCTTTTTACAGCTGTGTAGTATTCCATTGTATATATGTACCAGAGCTGCTATATCCATTCATTCGTCGATGGACATCTAGGTTGCTTCCATGTTCTAGCTATTGCATAGAGAGCTGTAATGAACATGGGGTACAGGTGCTTCTTTCAGTTTTGATTTCATCAGGGTATAAGCCTTATAGTGGGATTGCTAGGTCATATGGTGCTTCTATTTTTAGTTTTTTAAGAAATCTCCATACTGTCTTCCATAGAGGCCGTATCAATTTACATTCCCTTCAACAATGCAAGCGGGTTCCCTTTTCTCTGCACCCTCTCCAGCATTTATTGTCTGTTGATTTGTGGATGATGGCCATTCTGACGGGTTTGAGGTGATATCTCATTGTAGTTTTGATTTATATTTCTCTAATAATGAGCAAGGTTGAGCACTGATTCATATGCTTTTGGGCCATCTGTATGTCCTCTTTGGTGAGATGTATATTTAGAACTTTTTCCCAGTTTTTGATTAAGTTGTTCATTTTTCTGGTGCTGAGTTGTCTGCCTTGCTTGTAGAATTTGGAGATTCATTCTTTTCTCATTGGCTATGATTTTCTCCCATTCTGTGGGTGGTCTGTTCAGCTTTTTTGTGATTTCGTTTGCTGTACAAAAGCTTTTAAGGTTCATTAGGTCCCACGTGTTCATTTTTGTTTTTAGTTCTGCTATTCTAGTAGGTGGGTCAGAGAAGATCTTGCTTTGATTTATGTCCTTGAGGGTTTTGCTTATATTCTCCTCTAAGAGTTTGATGGTTTCTGGTCTTACATTTAGGTCTTTAATTCATTTTGAGTTGATCTTAGTGTATGGTGTCAGGGAATGTTCCAACCTTCCCCTTTCTCACAGCGCAATTAGCTTTCACTTAAACTTTACCCTTTCCCCACCCACTGTTCCTTTCCTACAATGTCCATATGTCCATTGTCCATGTCTATTTTCCATCGCTTCACTGCCTGTGTTATCATTACCATCCTACTAGATTCCTTATATATGTGTTAGTATATTGTACTTGTTCTCTTTACAACTGCCTTCACTTTTATGATAGGTTCTAGATCCAGCCACCTCATTAGGACTAATTCTTCTGCATTTCTTTTTACAGCTGTGTAGTATTCCATTGTATATATGTACCAGAGCTGCTATATCCATTCATTCGTCGATGGACATCTAGGTTGCTTCCATGTTCTAGCTATTGCATAGAGAGCTGTAATGAACATGGGGTACAGGTGCTTCTTTCAGTTTTGATTTCATCAGGGTATAAGCCTTATAGTGGGATTGCTAGGTCATATGGTGCTTCTATTTTTAGTTTTTTAAGAAATCTCCATACTGTCTTCCATAGAGGCCGTATCAATTTACATTCCCTTCAACAATGCAAGCGGGTTCCCTTTTCTCTGCACCCTCTCCAGCATTTATTGTCTGTTGATTTGTGGATGATGGCCATTCTGACGGGTTTGAGGTGATATCTCATTGTAGTTTTGATTTATATTTCTCTAATAATGAGCAAGGTTGAGCACTGATTCATATGCTTTTGGGCCATCTGTATGTCCTCTTTGGTGAGATGTATATTTAGAACTTTTTCCCAGTTTTTGATTAAGTTGTTCATTTTTCTGGTGCTGAGTTGTCTGCCTTGCTTGTAGAATTTGGAGATTCATTCTTTTCTCATTGGCTATGATTTTCTCCCATTCTGTGGGTGGTCTGTTCAGCTTTTTTGTGATTTCGTTTGCTGTACAAAAGCTTTTAAGGTTCATTAGGTCCCACGTGTTCATTTTTGTTTTTAGTTCTGCTATTCTAGTAGGTGGGTCAGAGAAGATCTTGCTTTGATTTATGTCCTTGAGGGTTTTGCTTATATTCTCCTCTAAGAGTTTGATGGTTTCTGGTCTTACATTTAGGTCTTTAATTCATTTTGAGTTGATCTTAGTGTATGGTGTCAGGGAATGTTCCAACTTCATTTGTTTGCATGTAGCTGTCCAATTTTCCCAGCACCACTTGTTGAAGAGGCTGTCTTTGTCCCATTTTATAGTTTCGCCTCCTTTGTCAAAAATAAGGTACCCATAGGTGCGTGGGTTTATCTCTGGGTTCTCGATCTTGTTCCATTGATCTATAGTTCTGTTTTTGTGCCAGTACCATACTGTCTTGATGACTGTTGCTTTGTAGTATAGTCTGAAGTTAGGGAGGCTGATGCCTCCAGCTCCATTCTTCTTTCTCAGGATTGCTTTGGCTATTCAAGGTCTTTTGTGTTTCCATATGAACTGTGTTATTCTTTGGTCTAGTTCTGTGAAGCAAGTCATTGGTAGTTTGATAGGGATCGCATTGAATCTGTAGATGACATTTGGTAGTATGGTCATTTTCACAATATTGATTCTTCCTACCCAGGAATATGGAATATCTCTCCATCTGTTTAAGTCATCTTTAATTTCTCTCATGAGTGTCTTGTAATTTTCTGTGTACAGTTCTTTTCTTTGGGTAGGTTTATTCCTAGAGATTTTAATCTTTTGGTTGCAATGGTGAAGGGGATTGCCTCTTTGATTTCGTTTTCTGATTTTTCATTGTTTGTGTATAGGAATGCCAGTGATTTCTGTATATTGATTTTGTGTCCTGCGACTCTGCTGAATTTGTTGAATGGCTCTAGTAATTTTGTAATAGTGTCTTTGGGATTTTCTATGTATAATATCATGTCATCTGTGAATAGAGAGAGTTTTACTTCTTCTTTTCCAATCTGGGTTTCTTTTATTTGTTTTTCTTCTCTTATTGCTGTTGCTAGAACTTTCTGGACTATGTTGAATATTAGTGGTGAAAGTAGACACCCTTGTATTGTTCCTGATCTTAGAGGAAATGCTTTCAGTTTTCACCATTGAGAATACTGTTTGCTGTGGGCTTCTCATATATGGCTTTCACTGTGTTTAGGTAGGATCCTTCTATGCCCATTTTTTGAAGAGTTTTTCTCATAAATGGGTCTTGGATTTTGTCAAAGGCTTTTTCTGCATCTATTGAGATGATCATGTGGTTTTTGTCTCTCAGTTTGTTGATATGGTGTATCACATTGATTGATTTGCAGATATTGAAGAATTCTTGCACTGGATGCCTTGATCATGATGTATGAACTTCATTTGTTTGCATGTAGCTGTCCAATTTTCCCAGCACCACTTGTTGAAGAGGCTGTCTTTGTCCCATTTTATAGTTTCGCCTCCTTTGTCAAAAATAAGGTACCCATAGGTGCGTGGGTTTATCTCTGGGTTCTCGATCTTGTTCCATTGATCTATAGTTCTGTTTTTGTGCCAGTACCATACTGTCTTGATGACTGTTGCTTTGTAGTATAGTCTGAAGTTAGGGAGGCTGATGCCTCCAGCTCCATTCTTCTTTCTCAGGATTGCTTTGGCTATTCAAGGTCTTTTGTGTTTCCATATGAACTGTGTTATTCTTTGGTCTAGTTCTGTGAAGCAAGTCATTGGTAGTTTGATAGGGATCGCATTGAATCTGTAGATGACATTTGGTAGTATGGTCATTTTCACAATATTGATTCTTCCTACCCAGGAATATGGAATATCTCTCCATCTGTTTAAGTCATCTTTAATTTCTCTCATGAGTGTCTTGTAATTTTCTGTGTACAGTTCTTTTCTTTGGGTAGGTTTATTCCTAGAGATTTTAATCTTTTGGTTGCAATGGTGAAGGGGATTGCCTCTTTGATTTCGTTTTCTGATTTTTCATTGTTTGTGTATAGGAATGCCAGTGATTTCTGTATATTGATTTTGTGTCCTGCGACTCTGCTGAATTTGTTGAATGGCTCTAGTAATTTTGTAATAGTGTCTTTGGGATTTTCTATGTATAATATCATGTCATCTGTGAATAGAGAGAGTTTTACTTCTTCTTTTCCAATCTGGGTTTCTTTTATTTGTTTTTCTTCTCTTATTGCTGTTGCTAGAACTTTCTGGACTATGTTGAATATTAGTGGTGAAAGTAGACACCCTTGTATTGTTCCTGATCTTAGAGGAAATGCTTTCAGTTTTTCACCATTGAGAATACTGTTTGCTGTGGGCTTCTCATATATGGCTTTCACTGTGTTTAGGTAGGATCCTTCTATGCCCATTTTTTGAAGAGTTTTTCTCATAAATGGGTCTTGGATTTTGTCAAAGGCTTTTTCTGCATCTATTGAGATGATCATGTGGTTTTTGTCTCTCAGTTTGTTGATATGGTGTATCACATTGATTGATTTGCAGATATTGAAGAATTCTTGCATGCCTGGGATGAACCCGAATTGATCATGATGTATGAGTTTTTTGATGTGTTGTTGAATTCTGTTTGTTAGAATTTGGTTGAGGATTTTGGTGTCTAAATTTATCAGTGAAATTGGCCTATATTTTTTTTTGTGTTGTCTTTGCCTGGGTTTGATATCAGGGTGATGGCGGCCTTGTAGTATGTGTTTGGAAGTGTTCCTTCCTGTGCAATTTTTTGGAAGAGTTTTAGGAGGACAGGCATTAGTTCTTCTTTAAATGTTTGGTGACTTTACCTGTGAAGCCTTCTGGCCATGAGCTTTTATTTTGGGGTAGGTTTTTGATCACAAATTCGATTTCGGAGTTGTGATTGCATTGTTCATAGTTTCTATTTCTTCCTGGTTCAGTCTTGGGCGATTAATCTTCTCCAAGAAACTGTCCATTTCTTCCAGGTTGTCCAGTTTGTTGCCATAGAGTTGTTCATAATAGACTCTTGTAATCCTTTGGATTTCTGTATTATCTGTTGTAATCTCTCCTTTTTCATTTTTTATTTTGTTGATCTGGTTCATTTCTCTTTTTTCTTGATGAGTCTGACCAGTGGTGTGTCGATTTTATTTACCTTTTCGAAGAACCAGTTTTTTGTTTTATTTATCGTTACTATTGTTTCTTTTGTTTCTTTTCCATTTATTTCTGCTCTGATCTTTATGATTTCCCTTCTTCTGCTAACTTTGGGGTGTTCTTGTTCTTCTTTCTCCAATTGTTTTAAGCATAGGATTAGGTAGTTTATTTGAGATTTTTCTTGTTTCTTGAGGTAGGATTGAATTGCTATAAACTTCCCTCTTAGAACTGCATTTGCTCTATACCATAGGTTTTGCACTGTCATGTGTTCATTGTCATTTTCTTCTAGGAATTTTTTTATTTCTCTTTTGATTTGCTTGGTAATCAGTTCGTTTTTTAAGTATGTGCTATTTAATCTCTGTGTGTTTGTGTTTTTAAGCTTTTTCCTGTAGTTTATCTCTAGTCTCATTGCATTGTGGTCAGAGAAGATGGTGGACATAATTTCAATTTTCTTGAATTGACCAAGGCTTGATTTGTGGCCCAAGATGTGGTCTATCCTGGAGAATGTTCCACAAGCACTTGAGAAGAATGTGTATTCTTCTGCTTTTGGATGGAAAGTACTAAAGATATCAACGAGGTCCATTTCTTCTAGTGTGGTATTTAAGACTTGTATTTCTTTATTAATTTTCTGTTTGCACGATCTGTCCATTGGTGTGAAAGGAGTGTTAAAGTCTCCTACTATGATTGTGTTAGTGTTGATGTCTTCTTTTATGTCTGAAAGTGTTTGTCTTATGTATTGGGGTGCTCCCGTGTTGGGTGCATAGATATTTATGATTATTATGTCTTCTTCTTGGATTGATCCCTCGATCATTATGTAGTGTCCTGCCTTGTCTCTTATAATCTTTATTTTATGGTCTATTTTGTCTGATATGAGGATTGCTACTCCAGCTTTCTTTTGATTTCCATTTGCATGGAATATCTTTTTCCAGCCTCTCACTTTCAGTCTATGAGTGTCTCTAGGTCTGAAGTGAGTTTCCTGGAGGCAGCATATGTATGGGTCGTGTTTTTGAATCCATTCAGCCACTCTGTGTCTTTTGGTTGGGGCATTTAGTCCATTTACATTCAAAGTAATTATTGATACAAATGATCCTATTGTCATCTTCTTAGATGTTATGATGGCTTTGTTATGTGGATCTTCTTCTTCTCTTATACTTGTTGTCTATATAAGTCCCTTTAACACTTGTTGTAAGGATGCTTTGGTGTTACTAAAGTCTTAATTTTTGATTATCTGTAAAGCTTTTGATTTCTCCATCAATTTTGAATGAGATCCTCAAAGGGTTAAGTATTCTTGGTTGAATGTTATTCTGTTTCAGTGCTTTAAATGTGTCTTGACACTCCCTTCTGGCCTGCAGAGTTTCTTTTGAAAGATCAGCTGTTCAACGTATAGGGTTTCCCTTGTATGTCACTAGTTGCTTTTCCCTTGCTGCTTTTAGAATTCTGTCTTTGTGTTTAATTTGTCTAAGCTTAATTAATATGTGTCTTGGTGTGTTTCTTCTCGGATTTGTTCTATATGGTACTCTTTGTGCTTCTTGGACTTGATTGACTATCTCTTTTCCCATGTTGGGGAAATTTTCAACTATAATCTCTTCAAAATTTTCTCATATCCTTTCTTCTTTTCTTCTTCTTCTGGAAGCTCTATAATTCGAATATTGGTACATTTGATATTAACCCAGAGGTCTCTGAGGCTATCCTCTGCTCTTTTCATTCTTTGAGCTGGATTCTGTTTTTAGCAGGCCTAGAACCGGGAGATCTCGGAGAGAGGCAATCTTGAACTGTTGCCAGCCCCTTGTGAAGGAAAGGGACAATGCCAAGGTTCATCAAAGTGTTCCTTATTAATGAAGTCTCGCTTTATGGCAAGTATTTTTAGGGCTTCTTATGATTACCCAATCAAGTAAGCCACCTTGACCAGAACCATCAGAAATTTTGACCATCAATTAACAATTTAGATCACGCCTGTCTCTTCCTGTAGGCGCCATCTTAGCTGCAAACATGTGCTTAAACTTTTTAAACAATGCACTTAAGCTTCTTCCATTTCCATATCCCTTCCTGTAGGCGCCATCTTAGCTCCAAGCTGAAACAATGTGCTTAAGCTTCTTTATGCTTAAAACAGTCCTCTTTCAATTCAGAGCCCCACATCTGCCCCTCTTTTATTTTAAAATTAAGTGACTTTTGTTGAGGCAACGTAGAGCTAAGAGGTGGCCAGCCTCTAGCCTCGTCTGTTCTCCCTTGTGGCTGTGTCTGTCTTAGGTCAGGACAGAGCACTATTCAGGCAGAGCCCGTCATGGGATCAGGCAGCAGCTGCGGCGGCCCTCCTGTCTTAGGCCTGCTCTGCAGTGGTGTCCTCTTACCCGTCACTGGCTAACCAGCCATCTCGTGGGGGCTGGACGGAGTTTTTAAGAGCGTTTTTCATTCAAAGGCCTCATTATATGTCTCAAGTGATTTTTGAGGGCCATATCGACCCAGGGTTTTGTGGGTGTCCAATGTAAGGCTCTTTTTAGGACCTGAGCAAGCATAATTATTTTGTTGTAACTGCCCTTGACTTTAAACAGTATAGCTAGCAAGACAACGACAACAAACAGATAGAAAGCATTTTAAACCAGGTGAAAGGGCTTTGTATCCACAGTCAAAGTCATTAACCCCTTTTGTCAGGCAAAAGCGGGATATCTCACGTCACAGTCCAAGTGTGCCAGAATGCTTAATATCGACAGCTCTGGCGTGTAGATTAAGCTGTTGTTGGAGTCTTGTTATGGCAGTCCTCAGGTGTTCAAGTTGGTGGAGGCTGGTCTGAAGTCCCTGGGCAGAGGCGGTGGATGTTGTTTACTGTCGTGATGGTGTGCATTTGTTGAGCTCTGAGCACGGATGCTGTTACTGTTGTACCTATTAAGGAGAGAAAAAGAGAGAGATGCCTCAAGAATTTTTTGTTCTTGGGCCTGATATATGGTCATTTGTTATCTGTAGCAGATTTTAAGGTTTGATCCTTGTTTTGTGGCATAAATTTAAGATTTCTCGCAGGTACCCATATAGGGCTGGGTTCCCCAATGGGAATATGTACTCAAATCCTCTCCCCATAGTAAGGAGTGGATCAGGCCCTTCCACTGGCCAGTGAGGGGGTCCTTCCATCTCACTTGTACTTCAGGTTTTATTTCTTGGCTGGACCAGTGTTTTTGAAAGGGTGCCATCAGTTCTTTCTTTGAAAAATTTAAAATGTTTAGGGTAAAAGTGCCATTCCAAGTTGCTGGTGAGGGCTTATTCCCCTTTTGTTTTTGTAATTGGGCCTTTAAGTTTTGATGATGACGTTTAATTATGGCCTGTCCTTGAGGGTTGTATGGGATCCCTGTGGTGTGGCTGATGTGCCATAGTTGGAAAAAGTTTTTTAAATTTTTGTTAACAAAGCAGGGACCATTGTCTGTTTTTATCTGGTAAGATAGACCTAGAGTTGTAAAGTATTGTAAGAAATGACTCTCTGCATGTTTTGTTTTTTCTCCTGAGTGGGCTGTAGCCCAGCAGGCATGGGAATAA
This sequence comes from Tragulus kanchil, assembly GCA_022376925.1. Taxonomy (NCBI): domain Eukaryota; kingdom Metazoa; phylum Chordata; class Mammalia; order Artiodactyla; family Tragulidae; genus Tragulus; species Tragulus kanchil. The sequence goes on along the minus strand of JAIOJX010000003.1, from coordinate 115,199,889 downwards.
GTATCAATGGATACAAAGATGTATTTGAGTTTTTTAAAGGGAGAGAAGTGAGTGACATCTGTCTGCCACAACATATTAGGCCTCAGTCCCTGAGGGTTTACTCCCAGTGACTGTAAGGGAGGAACTTGTGAGGGAGGGAAGCAAGACTTGTAAGTATGTACAAATTTTTTTTTAAATTTTTGATGGGGATCTGTGGGGTAAGTTTTATCTGAGGTACAATTAGGACTGTAGCCCTGGAGGCAGCATCCCAGATAGTTCGAGACCGCTCTAAAGAGTTAGGGGAAGAAAGTCAACACTATGGTTTCAGTGTAGGGAAATTTAAATGTCAAAGAAAGGGGTTTTTTTTTTTTTTTAAAGGCTTTTGTTTTACAAATGGCTTTTGCCCTACATGAGGATGGGATATTTCTAGGAAGGTTTTTAGCACTTTTTTAGTTGTAAGGAGATGTAGAGATTGAGATAATAAAAGCTCTTTTTAAAAGTCATTTACCTATCTAAAGACCTGTTTCACTGGATTCCTCTGAGCACAGAGTGTCTTGTCTCACCCTGATTTCCTTCAGGGGTGTTTCGTGGGATGTTTTCTATCTCCTTGGGGGCATTTTTCTTAAAGTGCCCCGGTTGGCTGCAGTTAAAGCAGTGGCCTGATTTGGGTGAGGCGGGGCCCTGGGACGAGGCCCTGTCTGTAGCTATTACAGTGGATAAGGCTTTAGTCATTGTCTCAGAGAGAGCCTCAGTTTGAGCCTGAAGGGCATTGGTGATAGAGCGGGCTTGGTGGCTTTGTGTGTCTATATCTTTAGAGCACACAATCTATTGCTCAATGGAACGATCTTTTGTCCTGTACAGGCCAATTTATGGTCTGTATTCATTCTCTCCCAAACTAACATTTTGAGGAACTGATCTCTTAAAGGCCCTGGAGGAATTTTCTCTGGAGGCTCTTTTCTACACGATCTACAAAAGTGGCAAGGTCTTCGTTATTTCTTTGTGTTATACCTGATATGGGGGTTCAGTAGGACCTTTAGTAAGTTTTTTAGGCAGCCAGACATATAGCCCGTACTTGGTCTTGATAAGGGGCAGGGATGGCGGCCTGTTGAATACTAGTGCTCCATCGGTCCGCGTTCGATAGCATTCCAAAAGTTATTGGAATGACGGGTTTGGCAGCCTGGTTTCTCTCTGTTTGAGCATGGCATTCTTCTTTGAAGAAGGCACACCATTTGATATAAATGTTACTGGGAAGTACTGCCTTACATAGCATCTTCCAGTCTTGGGTGGTACAAGGTTGGTGGGCTAGCCCTTGGGGTATGGTTTCTGTCCATGGGGAGTTTGGGCCGTCTTCGGCTACCGCTTTCTTAAGTTCCTTTAGGTCATTAGCCTCCCATGGATACCAGGCGTCCGGTCTGTTTCCCCCCAGGTTAACGTTTACAGGAAAAGCTTGGGTTGGGCCCGTGAAGGGCGCTGAGGGCTCCCGAGGGTCTTCAGGATAGGTCTTCTCTCTAAGGTGACCCCAGTGCCTTCCCTCTCGGAGCCTCTGTGATCTCTTTAAAGGGGAGGGAGTGTGGAGTGTAGTCTCGTGTCTTGAGGTCTTGACCCCGAGTGATTGGGGAAACGCTCATCATAGCTAATTTCGTCTTCATTTATAAACGAGTCCCAGGCTCTGTTAAGAGCTTGGATATAGTTTCCCATATTGTTGAAAAAGAGCAGAAAAAAAAGACAACTGAGGACAACCACCAAAAATCCTAACGGGAGTGGTGGCGGCCGGGAAGTTGGGCTTATGTCGTGCTTGTGAAACTGTGAAGGAGTCTCTAATGGTTGTATGGACATTGTCTTGTTGGGGGCGGGCGCTCTAAGAGACTCTGGCCCGTTCTATGACCCCCCTTATCCTGTCACGGGAGTCTTCAAGCGGCAGACGCCCTAATGGCTTTTAAATGTCTGACCCGTGCCCGCGCGGGAGAGGTTTAGACCGTGTCTTCAATTTGAAATATAGAAAAGTGAGACTTCTACCCAGTCAGGCTGCCGCTACTAGGGCGAACTATCTTAAAGCCTTCTGAAGTCGCCAGAGAGTACCCTGGCCAGACCCCGTCAGTTGCTTTTTAGACTGTCCACCTGTTCGCTGGAAGTCTCGAATCAGAAAGAACAAGAAAGTAGGAATTAAAGTAAAGAAGGAAAACAAAGGACCGCAGCGCTCAGTATTTTTGTGCCTACTCTAACCCCCCTCCCTCTCGGGAGTGGCGCGATAAAGGGGGAGATTCACCTTGAAATCCGGATTACTCCGAGAAGATGCCCCTCTAGAGGGAGGCGCCGCGCTGAGGCCCGTCGGCCGCTCGTCGGTTCTCTTTAAACCCGCACGGTGATGCTGTCTTCTACTTTCTCGCAGTCGTGCCCCACGTTGGGCGCCAGCTTCTGCGGGGACCTTCCGCAGAAAGGGAAGGCAGCAGGGATTACTCCCGGCAGAACCGGGAGATCTCGGAGAGAGGCAAATCTTGAACTGTCCGCCCCGCCAGCCCCTTGGCTGAAGGCAAGGGACAATCAGACTCGACAGGGTTCCATCAAAGTAGTTCCACTTTATTAATGAAGATCCACAGCTTTTATAGGCAAGTGAAGGGGGTTTTGCACGGGACTTCCTATAGATTACACCAATCAAGCTAAAGACCAAACAATCATTCATGAGCGCGGCAGCCAGGGGAACCAATCAGAAATTTTGACCATCAATTAACAATTTAGATCACGCCCTGTCTCTTCCTGTAGGCGCCATCTTAGCTGCAAACATGTGCTTAAACTTTTTAAACAATGCACTTAAGCTTCCTTCATTTCCATATCCCTTCCTGTCGGCGCCATCTTAGCTCCAAGCTGAAACAATGTGCTTAAGCTTCTTTATGCTTAAAACAGTCCTCTTTTAATTCAGAGCCCCACAAATTTTCTGTTTGCACGATCTGTCCATTGGTGTGAAAGGAGTGTTAAAGTCTCCTACTATGATTGTGTTAGTGTTGATGTCTTCTTTTATGTCTGAAAGTGTTTGTCTTATGTATTGGGGTGCTCCCGTGTTGGGTGCATAGATATTTATGATTATTATGTCTTCTTCTTGGATTGATCCCTCGATCATTATGTAGTGTCCTGCCTTGTCTCTTATAATCTTTATTTTATGGTCTATTTTGTCTGATATGAGGATTGCTACTCCAGCTTTCTTTTGATTTCCATTTGCATGGAATATCTTTTTCCAGCCTCTCACTTTCAGTCTATGAGTGTCTCTAGGTCTGAAGTGAGTTTCCTGGAGGCAGCATATGTATGGGTCATGTTTTTGAATCCATTCAGCCACTCTGTGTCTTTTGGTTGGGGCATTTAGTCCATTTACATTCAAAGTAATTATTGATACAAATGATCCTATTGTCATCTTCTTAGATGTTATGATGGCTTTGTTATGTGGATCTTCTTCTTCTCTTATACTTGTTGTCTATATAAGTCCCTTTAACACTTGTTGTAAGGATGCTTTGGTGTTACTAAAGTCTTAATTTTTGATTATCTGTAAAGCTTTTGATTTCTCCATCAATTTTGAATGAGATCCTCAAAGGGTTAAGTATTCTTGGTTGAATGTTATTCTGTTTCAGTGCTTTAAATGTGTCTTGACACTCCCTTCTGGCCTGCAGAGTTTCTTTTGAAAGATCAGCTGTTCAACGTATAGGGTTTCCCTTGTATGTCACTAGTTGCTTTTCCCTTGCTGCTTTTAGAATTCTGTCTTTGTGTTTAATTTGTCTAAGCTTAATTAATATGTGTCTTGGTGTGTTTCTTCTCGGATTTGTTCTATATGGTACTCTTTGTGCTTCTTGGACTTGATTGACTATCTCTTTTCCCATGTTGGGGAAATTTTCAACTATAATCTCTTCAAAATTTTTCTCATATCCTTTCTTCTTTTCTTCTTCTTCTGGAAGCTCTATAATTCGAATATTGGTACATTTGATATTAACCCAGAGGTCTCTGAGGCTATCCTCTGCTCTTTTCATTCTTTGAGCTGGATTCTGTTTTTTAGCAGTTACTTCCACCATTCTATCTTCCAGCTCACTTATCCGGTCTTCTGTCTCAGATACTCTGCTCTTGATTCCTTCTACAGTGTTTTTCAGTTCAGCAATTGAGTTGTTTGTCTCTGTTTGTTGTTTTTTAAGTTATTGTATTTCTTTATTCAGTGTGTTAGTTGCTTCTTGCAATTTCTCTAAAATTCTATTTTCAGTGTTTTGGTTCATCCTTACTATCATTCTTCTGAATTCAATTTCAGAAAGTTTGTCTAATTCTTCTTCGTTTATTTGAACTTGTGTGTTTGTAGATTTTTCCTTCACTTGTGTGGTATTTCTCTGCCGTTTCATTGTTATTATTAATTTTTTAACTAACTGTGTTTGGGGTTTCCTTTTTGCAGACTTTGAGTTCTGTCTATCAGTATTTGTTGTTTGGATGAGGCGTCTCATTCTGAGTGATGCTGGTGGTTGGGTGATGTCAGGACTTGCATACAAGTGCTTGCCTTTGTTGGAGTTCTCGCTGTTTAATGCTTTCTAGTGTTAGATGTTCTCTGGTATTGTACAGTTTTGGAGTCAATGCTCCCTCCCTAAAGCCCCTGGGCTTGTTGACTGACCAGGGAATGAAGATTTCACAGCTGGTTTGTTATGGCATTAAGTGGTATTAAAACATATATACATGATGGAGAAATAGAAGGTATACCTTTGACAAATGGCAATTAAAATATCATGCAAATACTATCTAGCATACTGAATTATACACACAAACATATACCACCATAACATAACCCAAACATTCCAACAAAAGTACAGTATAATACGTTAGCACGGCGAGTAAAGAAAACCAAGAATGATATCCACCAGTTAATAACCAAACTAACTAGCACAAATTGGAAATGCAAGCATTCCAGCTTCTTGGACTTGATTGACTATCTCTTTTCCCATGTTGGGGAAATTTTCAACTATAATCTCTTCCAAAATTTTCTCATATCCTTTCTTCTTTTCTTCTTCTTCTGGAAGCTCTATAATTCGAATATTGGTACATTTGATATTAACCCAGAGGTCTCTGAGGCTATCCTCTGCTCTTTTCATTCTTTGAGCTGGATTCTGTTTTTTAGCAGTTACTTCCACCATTCTATCTTCCAGCTCACTTATCCGGTCTTCTGTCTCAGATACTCTGCTCTTGATTCCTTCTACAGTGTTTTTCAGTTCAGCAATTGAGTTGTTTGTCTCTGTTTGTTGTTTTTTAAGTTATTGTATTTCTTTATTCAGTGTGTTAGTTGCTTCTTGCAATTTCTCTAAAATTCTATTTTCAGTGTTTTGGTTCATCCTTACTATCATTCTTCTGAATTCAATTTCAGAAAGTTTGTCTAATTCTTCTTCGTTTATTTGAACTTGTGTGTTTGTAGATTTTTCCTTCACTTGTGTGGTATTTCTCTGCCGTTTCATTGTTATTATTAATTTTTTAACTAACTGTGTTTGGGGTTTCCTTTTTGCAGACTTTGAGTTCTGTCTATCAGTATTTGTTGTTTGGATGAGGCGTCTCATTCTGAGTGATGCTGGTGGTTGGGTGATGTCAGGACTTGCATACAAGTGCTTGCCTTTGTTGGAGTTCTCGCTGTTTAATGCTTTCTAGTGTTAGATGTTCTCTGGTATTGTACAGTTTTGGAGTCAATGCTCCCTCCCTAAAGCCCCTGGGCTTGTTGACTGACCAGGGAATGAAGATTTCACAGCTGGTTTGTTATGGCATTAAGTGGTATTAAAACATATATACATGATGGAGAAATAGAAGGTATACCTTTGACAAATGGCAATTAAAATATCATGCAAATACTATCTAGCATACTGAATTATACACACAAACATATACCACCATAACATAACCCAAACATTCCAACAAAAGTACAGTATAATACGTTAGCACGGCGAGTAAAGAAAACCAAGAATGATATCCACCAGTTAATAACCAAACTAACTAGCGCACAAATTGGAGAATAATGCAAGAGCAGGGTTCCAGTTGGGGATAAGGCAATGAGGACAGAACAGACTAAGAAATATGGTGGGGAAAGGGAAAAAGAGAGAGGGAGGATAGAAGAGAACCATAGAATAATACTGAAAATTTAAATATAGGGAGATAAAGATTTATATGTATTAGTGTTTAGTGCTGTAGGAAAAGAGCATCAGAGAAAGCAAAGAAATAGTTGTAGAGGAAGTAGTAATACATATAAAAAATTTAAGAATTAAAACAGAGATACGTATATAGAAAAACAAAGCGCAAGCAATAAAAACAAATAAAATCCTCACAGAACCATAAAAGGCCAATGTGGAACCAGAAGTTTATAACAAAATAAAATGTGTGGTTTAGAAAAAAAATTATGTAGGGGCTTCCCTGGTGGTCCAGTGGGTAAGGACACCATCTTGCAGTGCAAGGGGCGCCAGTTCAATCCCTGACCTGGGAAGATCCCATATGCCGCAGAGTGGCTGGACCGATGTGTGCAATTACCAAGCTGGAGCTCTGGAGCGCATGCACCCAGAACCGGTGCTCTGTGACAACAGAGGCCACTGCGATGGGAGGCCCACATGGGCCAGAGAACAAAGATGGATGAAAATAGATGAATGAAAGACCAGGAGAGGTAGCCTGCCTGCTCCCCTCCCTCCCCTACCTGCCCCCCCTGCCCCACAAATAATGCTTTTTAAAAAATTATGTAAATTTTAATATATTGAGTCTTACTGATAAGATTAGTAGCTTCAATAGAATTCAATGGACAAACAAAGAAAAAAAAATGGGGGGGGGTGCTGAGGGGGTTTGGAAAAAAGGGAAAAAAATGAGTGAAAAAAAGAAAAGAGAAAAAAAAGCAATAAAAAATAAAATGAAGTGAAGCGACAGAAAGACAGACATGGACAGTGGACATATGGACATTGTGGGGAAGGACCAGTGGGTGAGAGGCATAAAGGAAGTAGCATGAAGGCCTATACTATCATATGTGAAGAAAATAGCTATAGCCATTGCTCTGTGAGAAAGTTAGGGCTTAATTGGAGGGGTGGGATTGGGGGACTATACATAAGAAAAAATGATATCCACCAGTTAATAACCAAACTAACTAGCGCACAAATTGGAGAATAATGCAAGAGCAGGGTTCCAGTTGGGGATAAGGCAATGAGGACAGAACAGACTAAGAAATATGGTGGGGAAAGGGAAAAAGAGAGAGGGAGGATAGAAGAGAACCATAGAATAATACTGAAAATTTAAATATAGGGAGATAAAGATTTATATGTATTAGTGTTTAGTGCTGTAGGAAAAGAGCATCAGAGAAAGCAAAGAAATAGTTGTAGAGGAAGTAGTAATACATATAAAAAATTTAAGAATTAAAACAGAGATACGTATATAGAAAACAAAGCGCAAGCAATAAAAACAAATAAAATCCTCACAGAACCATAAAAGGCCAATGTGGAACCAGAAGTTTATAACAAAATAAAATGTGTGGTTTAGAAAAAAAATTATGTAGGGGCTTCCCTGGTGGTCCAGTGGGTAAGGACACCATCTTGCAGTGCAAGGGGCGCCAGTTCAATCCCTGACCTGGGAAGATCCCATATGCCGCAGAGTGGCTGGACCGATGTGTGCAATTACCAAGCTGGAGCTCTGGAGCGCATGCACCCAGAACCGGTGCTCTGTGACAACAGAGGCCACTGCGATGGGAGGCCCACATGGGCCAGAGAACAAAGATGGATGAAAATAGATGAATGAAAGACCAGGAGAGGTAGCCTGCCTGCTCCCCTCCCTCCCCTACCTGCCCCCCCTGCCCCACAAATAATGCTTTTTAAAAAATTATGTAAATTTTAATATATTGAGTCTTACTGATAAGATTAGTAGCTTCAATAGAATTCAATGGACAAACAAAGAAAAAAAAATGGGGGGGGGGTGCTGAGGGGGTTTGGAAAAAAGGGAAAAAAATGAGTGAAAAAAAGAAAAGAGAAAAAAAAGCAATAAAAAATAAAATGAAGTGAAGCGACAGAAAGACAGACATGGACAGTGGACATATGGACATTGTGGGGAAGGACCAGTGGGTGAGAGGCATAAAGGAAGTAGCATGAAGGCCTATACTATCATATGTGAAGAAAATAGCTATAGCCATTGCTCTGTGAGAAAAGCAGATCCTTCAGGGGTGCTGTATGACGGTCTGGAGGGGTGGGATTGGGGGGATATACATATGACTAATCTGAGAATATACATATCTGTAAACAACAAAACTCTGTATAAGTTAAAAGTAAAATAAAAGTTAAAAAACCAAAGACTGGGAAGTGAAAAAAAAATGAAATTAAAAAAAAATTCAGCAGTAGTTCCAACTCCAGACAAAACATGAAAATAATGAGTGTTTATGTTTTTTTGTCTCTTGTTGACTATTCAGGAATTATCAGTCTTTTCTTGCCTTTGACAGTGGTTGGATCTGAAGGCCTCTTTTACTGCTTGTTTATTTCGGCCTATTTCAGAACTAAAAGGCCCACCCAGGCTGGCCCTGGTAGTTTCTTAATCCTTAATCCAGATTCCTTTTTTGCTAGGTGGAGCTAAATTCCCTCCCTGTATTTTGACCAGCAGCCAAACTACAGTAGGGATAACGGCGTCTCTCTCACAAAGGATTTATTCCCACACGCTCTATGAGTAGGACTTTCACAGTGACCCCGACCTTGCTGCAGGCCACCATCTACCTACCCCTGCCACCGCGAGAGACATCAGATTACTCAGAGGTGAGTCTGGCTCAGTCTCCTGCAGGATCGCTATTCCCTTCTCCTGGATCTCGGTGCGCACAGTCTCCAGTTCTCCTTGGTGGCTCTATGATCGGGTTAAAGGGAATTGAGTGCTGTCTTTCCGAAGACTGCTCAAGGGCACTTCTACCTTAAGAGGGCACTTGGACCCTCTAAAGCAGGTATGACTCAGTCCCTTGTGGGGGTCACTGCTTCTTTCCCGGGTCTTGATTTGACACAGGCTTTGCCTATTTGGCCCACCCAGCCTCTCTAGTGGATATGAGGTTTGACTTTCAACAGCATGATTGCACGCCTCCTACCTTTTTTGGGGGGGGGTGGGGGACGCGGGTTGGGGAGGGAGGGGGTCGGGTGGGCCACTTCTATTGGTCTTTCATTTATTCAGTTTCATCCATCTTTGTTCTTTGGCCCATGTGGGCCTCCCATCACAGTGGCCTCTGTTGTCGCAGAGCACCAGCTCTGGGCGCATGCGCTCCAGAGCTCCGGCTGGGTAATTGGACACATTGGTCCAGCCGCTCTGTGGCACGTGGGATCTTCCCAGGCCAGGGATCGAACCGGCACCCCTTGCACTGCAAGGTGGTGTCCTTACCCACTGGGCCACCAGGGAAGCCCTCCTCCTACCTTCTTGTTGTGGCTTCTCCTTTGCTCTTTGATGTGGGTTTTTTTTTTTTTTTTTTTTGTGATCAGATCCAACCTCCTCCTGTTAATGGTTTTTCAGGAACTTGTTGCAATTCAGGTGATTTTGCAGGAGAGATGAGTGCATGTCCTTCTACGCCACCATCTTAGCTCCCCACCGCCCCTCCACCCCATATTGTTTTGATTACAGTAATATGTTGACATTTTTGCCATATAGTTTGAAATCAGGAAGTGTGATACCGCCAGCTTTGTTAACTCTTTCTCAAGACTGCTTTAACTATTCAGATTCTTTTAGAATGCAGTATAGGTTCTAGAATTGCTTTTACCTATTTCCATGAAAAATGCAGTTGGAATTTTGATAGGGATTGCATTGAACCTTTACATCATTTTGGCAGTGTAGATAATTTAATAATAATAATTCTTCCAATCAACAAACTAGAATTTCTTTATGTCTTCTTCACCTTCTTTCATCATTGGCTTATAGTTTTCAGCATACCGTTACCCCTTGATTAAATTCATTTCTCAGTAATTTATCCTTTTTTGATACTATTGTTAATGGAAGTGTTTTCTCAATTTCTCTTTCTAAAAGTTCATTGTTTGTATATAGAAAACAGCTGGTACTTGTATATTGATTTTATATCTTGAAGCTCAACTGATTTTATTAATTTTAACATTTTTTTGGTGGAGTGTTTAGGAATTTTTACATATAGGATCATGTCAGAAACAATTTCACTTCTTCCTTTCCAGTCTGGATGCTTCCTATTTCTTTTTCTTGCTAAAATTGTTTTGACAAGGGCTCCTTGTACTGTATTGAGTAAAAGTTGTGACAGTGAAGATCCTTGTCTTGATCCTTGATTTTAGAGGAAAAGCTTTCAGCTTTTCACTGTAGAGTATGATGTTCAATGTGAGTTTGTCCTATATAAACTTTATTGTGTTGAGGTACATTCGATCTATACCTAATTTGTTGTTGAAAGGGTTTTTGGATACATACCCCCAGGCTCTGGCGGCCGCTTATGCGCCCAGAGCTCCGGCTGGAACACATTGGTCCAGCCGCTCTGTGGCACGTGGGATCTTCCCAGGCCAGGGATCGAACCGGCACCCCTTGCACTGCAAGGTGGTGTCCTTACCCACTGGGCCACCAGGGAAGCCCTCCTCCTACCTTCTTGTTGTGGCTTCTCCTTTGCTCTTTGATGTGGGTTTTTTTTTTTTTTTTTTTTTTTTTGTGATCAGATCCAACTTCCTCCTGTTAATGGTTTTTCAGGAACTTGTTGCAATTCAGGTGATTTTGCAGGAGAGATGAGTGCATGTCCTTCTACGCCACCATCTTAGCTCCCCACCGCCCCTCCACCCCATATTGTTTTGATTACAGTAATATGTTGACATTTTTGCCATATAGTTTGAAATCAGGAAGTGTGATACCGCCAGCTTTGTTAACTCTTTCTCAAGACTGCTTTAACTATTCAGATTCTTTTAGAATGCAGTATAGGTTCTAGAATTGCTTTTACCTATTTCCATGAAAAATGCAGTTGGAATTTTGATAGGGATTGCATTGAACCTTTACATCATTTTGGCAGTGTAGATAATTTAATAATAATAATTCTTCCAATCAACAAACTAGAATTTCTTTATGTCTTCTTCACCTTCTTTCATCATTGGCTTATAGTTTTCAGCATACCGTTACCCCTTGATTAAATTCATTTCTCAGTAATTTATCCTTTTTTGATACTATTGTTAATGGAAGTGTTTTCTCAATTTCTCTTTCTAAAAGTTCATTGTTTGTATATAGAAAACAGCTGGTACTTGTATATTGATTTTATATCTTGAAGCTCAACTGATTTTATTAATTTTAACATTTTTTTGGTGGAGTGTTTAGGAATTTTTACATATAGGATCATGTCAGAAACAATTTCACTTCTTCCTTTCCAGTCTGGATGCTTCCTATTTCTTTTTCTTGCTAAAATTGTTTTGACAAGGGCTCCTTGTACTGTATTGAGTAAAAGTTGTGACAGTGAAGATCCTTGTCTTGATCCTTGATTTTAGAGGAAAAGCTTTCAGCTTTTCACTGTAGAGTATGATGTTCAATGTGAGTTTGTCCTATATAAACTTTATTGTGTTGAGGTACATTCGATCTATACCTAATTTGTTGTTGAAAGGGTTTTTTTTGGATACATAGGTGTTAAAATTTTCAGAATGTTTTTCTGCATGTATTGAGATAATCATATGATTTTTATCCTTTATTTTGCACATGTATTGATTTGTATGTGTAGAACCATCTTAATATCCCAAGGTATATTGATCATGGTATATAATTTTTTTAATGGGTTCTTGATTTTGGTTTGTGAATATTTTGTTGAGAATTTTTGCATTTATATAATCAGAACACTGGACTTTAGTTAGTTTTTTTTAAATAACAGTATCCTTATCTGGCTCTGGTATTAGCATAATGTTGGTCTCATAAAATGAATTTGGAAGTGCCCCCTTCTCCTTTTCTGAAAGAGTTTGAGAAGGACTAGCATTAATTCTTCTTAAATGTCCGGTATAATTCACCAGTGAAGCCATATGATCCTGGATTTTCCTTTGTTGAGATGTTTTAAGTACTGATTCAGTCTCTTTATTAGTAACAAAGCTGTTCTGATTTTATATTCTTCATGGTTTGGTTTTGGTAGTTTGTATATGTTTAGGAATTTACCCATTTCTTCTAGGTTGTCCAATATATTGGCATGTAATTTTTCATACAATCTCTTATGATCCTTTGTATTTCTGTGGTTTCAGCTATAATACTTCCTTTTTCATTTCTTACTTTTTTTGTCTTGTCTTTTTTTTGTTGGTGAGTTTATCTAGCACTTTGTCTATTTTGTGTATCTTTTCAAAGAAACCAGCTCAGTTTCATTGATCTTTCCTATTGTCTTTTTAGTTTCTGTTTCATTTATTTCTGCTTTGATATTGTTTCTTTACTTTTACTAATTTTAGACTTTATCCTTTTTATAGTTCCCAGAGGTGTAAAGTTTGTTTATGATTATTTTTCTTAGTGTAGGCATTTTTTGATACAGATTTTTCTCTCTGAACTGCTTTTGTTGCATCCCGTAAATTTTGGTGTATGTCTTTCCATTTACATTTGTCTCAAGTTATTTTTTCCTTTTTGATTTTCTTCTTTGATCCACCAGTTTTTCAGGAATATATTGTTTAACCTGCACATATTTGTGAATTTTCCAGTTTTTTTCTTTAATTCTAGTTTTATGCCATTGTGGTAGAAAATGATATTTGATATGACTTAAATCTTATTAAATTTTAGACTCAGTTTTTGGTCCAAATTATGTTCTATCCTGGAGAATGTTCCTTGTTTGCTTGACAGTAATGTGTATTTTGGTGCCATTGAGTAGACTATATATATATATATATATATATATATATATATATATGTTAGGTCCATCTGGTGTAACATGTGGTTTAAGTCCAATGCTCCTTTACTGATTTTTACTGGTTAATCTACCTTTTTTTTTTTTTTTCCAGAAAAGTTTCTGTATACTGGTCTTCAAATTACTCATGGAATTACATGTCCCTTGAGAGTAGAAATTACATCTGTTCAACTTAGCATGTTAGAACCTGGTCCACTGCTTATTTTGCAGGAACTCAATGCAGACTCTCTGAACTGAGTTATCATTATTATTATTATTGAATTTATGTGGGGTAGTATTTTGTATCTTTGTGTTTTGATTGTTAGTCTTTCTTATACCTGTCTATTATAATGTCTGCAGGGAAGAAGGCAGCACCAAAGTACCTGGAGATTGGGGAGTAGATTGTTCACAGGAAATTCTTAGAGATGAAGAGTGCATGGAAAGCCTGAGTTCTGGACCATGGAAGAAAGAGACAAGAATGTGAGCAATGTGATTTACTCTCTAAATGGTTGAATCATCCATATGGAGGTAATATGAAAAATGTTATTCTTTCTTGGGTGTAGGCTAAGGGAGACATAGAAGGAGATTCTCATAGAGCTTATGTGTATACATGTATATTTCTGTGTATGTGTATTTGCTTAGTCAAAGATTTTGTTCATTTTGTGTTGAGGCATTTATTTAACTAATGCTGAGTTTGGGGAGTTAAATTTTTAATGTATACTCTGGGTACAAGTCCTTATTCAGACATAGCCCTTACAAATATTTTCTCTTGGTATATGGTTTGTCTTTTGATTTTAACAGAGTCTTCAGAAGAGCATAAGTTTTGCCTTTTGATGAAATTTAATTTATTAATACTCCTTTCATTTTAGTGCCATGCCTAAGAAATATTGGCCTATGCCTGGTTCACAAAGATTTTTCACATACTTTCTTTTGGATTATTTTTAATTTTAGGTTCTATATTATGCTTATAATTCATGTTGTTGATTTTTACATATCTCCAAGGCAAACATTAAATTTCATTTATTTGTATATAAATATGCAGTCTTAACAAGGGCTTCCAAGGTGGCAAAGTGGTATAGAATCTGTGTGCCAATGCATGAAATGCAAGAGATGCCAGTTCAGTCCCTGGGTTGGGAAGATCCCCTGGAAAATGAAATGGCAACTCACTCAAGTATTCTTGCTTGAGAAACCTCATGGATAGAGAAGTAGGTTGGGCTACAGTCCATGAGGTCTCAAAGAGTTGGGCACAACTTAGCAACTAAACCACAACAACCACAAGGTTTTGCATATATAAAATACTTGAAAAAATACTCAACAATATCAAAATACAATTTCAAAATTGCATGAAGTGTATCTTGCAAATTGAAAACAAGTGGTTCCATGGCTAGAGTTCTTACAATTATGTATTATAACTATTAATAATGACATTTTTTGGTTTAAACTCACATTTCTCAGAAATGATTTTATAAATATAACTCATTTTTGAAAATAATATCTAAAAAATTAAATTTTAAAGGAACCTTGCCTATTGTCACTGGGACAGACAAATTTTAGCTAAAGATATTAGAATTATCTATTATGGAAATACAATGCTTTGCTGTATTACAAGGATCTGAAAGTATCATTTTCAGAATTCTTTCCAGAATACAGTGTGGTTCCTCAGTTCTAAAAGATATCCATCTGATGTACAGATATCTTAATAAAATGATTTTGTTATTTTTAGTGTATGTTTTGCTTTAGCACCACTACAAAACAATGTCATTTTTTCCCTCTCATAGATTTGTTGTTGCCTCTACTGTAGGACAGTTCTGTGTCTTAAGTACTACTGCTTTACTCATTTTATCAAACAGAAAACTAGTCTGTGAAACTAGATGTATTAATATCGCCAATAACAATTGTTCTACCATTCAGTCATCGATTTATTCTCTTATTTGGTTTATACCTATGTCAACCTATTTCTGAAGACTGCTTGAAGGCACTTTGCTGCTATATAATCTAACTGAAATTATTATGTCTTGTGGGATAACCTAGGGGTATCATAAGATAATACTTTAAAAATTTAGCTGATCACACTCAGCATTTTCTGCATCTATCAATTGGCTTAGCTGGTAAAGTCATGGTGGTAATGGGCTTTAGCCTGAAAGTACAGACTTGACCTTTATAGGCAGTAAGCTGTAATTTTTTCTTTTTTAAATTTTTATGGAAAAAAATATCATCTCATGTCAACAAACTTCATCAGTATCTTGGGCCATTTGTTTTAGAAACACAGTCTTTGAGAGCCTTGCCACTGGAAAAACTGTAGCCCATTTTATTTAATCATAATATAGGACAGATATTTATTCCATTCCTGAACTCATCTTTGTCACTCAAAAAGATAATAAGTCACCTGGCTCAACTTAAAATGATGAAAGGATTGCCTTTTTAGAAATATTACATTTAATAACAAGAGAATAGAATCTCTCTATTGCTCATATATCTTGATATTTTTTTTAACCTGTCTTTAAAAATTTGTAGTTGTATAATGCTTCACTTAATTTTTTGCAATCTTAAAATTACTTTTTCACTTGGCTTTCTTATTTCCACTCTCTGAAGTTTTTGTCCTTATATATTCACTATAAATAATGATCTCATGAATAAATGCAAATTGATAAGTCTACTTTACATTTAAATTTCTAACAAATGTTAATTGATAAGCTCCCTTTTATATATATCTCAAGACTTTTTGATTTTACACAATTTCTTGATTCATTTTCTAGCCTTAAGAGCAGACTTGAACCAGGAAAATAAATACACATGAGATCTCCCAAATATTATTTCCAAAAATGAATTGTCTCTACCTGCTATAAAAAATCTACTGCCTCCAGGGCTTATCTTGTAAAAAAAAAAAAAAAAAAAAGTAAATTTCTTCATGTTGGGAGAACTGAATCTGATGCTGTTCTTAACATTTTCCTATTTATTTGTCTGTCAGTTAGTTCAGTATCAGGTTATTTCCTTGATATTAGCTCAGGTAATCCTTTGATAGAACTTCCGCTTCTACTAATTACATATTTATAGAGAACCTATTAAAATGATGTCCTCTAAGCATTCTACAAGGTATAATTCCGAATAAACCATGACCACACCCACAAAAACTTAAGGACTTATGAAAAAATATGTGTATGTATATCACATAGACATGTTACAGGCATAGATCTCATAAATGCTGTCAGTATATATTTGACATGTATATCAAGTAACATGCATTCCACATTGTGTTTGGCATGGTGGGAATATAAAGCTAAATATGGCATTATTTTCAGAGTCTGAATCTATTTGGTGAAAGAAATTCAAGCTGTTAAGCACGAGTAAAAACAATGACTATGATAGAGATTTAAAAAAATGGTCTTTAGACAGAAGCAGGAAGGATATTCACACTTTATGAAATAAGAGAGTTGAGGGTATCAAAGATGCTCAGTCGTGTCTGACTCTTTGCGACCCCATGGACTGTAGCCCAGCAGGCTCCTCTGTCCATGGAATTCTCCAGGCAAGAATACTGGAGTGGGTTGCTATTCCCTTCTCCAGGAGATCTTCCTAACCCAGGGCTTGAGCCTGGGTCTTCCACATTGCAGGGAGATTCTTCACTGTCTGAGCCACCAGGGAAGCCAATGGAGAGCCAAAAGACTTCAAAGGAATAGGAAATTGTATCAGACAGCACTTAGGAGGGAAAGAGACATATCTGTCTCGTTTCTCACTCTATCCCTTTCAAACAGTTCTGCAACTGTTTAAAGAATATTTGTTCAACACAGAAGAAAGCAAGGAATGGTGAAGGATGGAGAAGCCAGAATTCGTGGAGAGATAAAACAGATATGTTGCAAACCAAGTGTCACATCCAGTTAAAGGAAAGTCTTGTTCTATGCATTCCTTTCTTCTCTCTCAAAGACCTCTATCTCCAATCAAAGACCTTCTATCTTGAAGGACATATTGCTTAGGCCACTAGACGTCCAAATAGAACCAGTGACGAGCATCTTAATCAGTCTCCTTATCGCGAGTCAGGAAACCTCTACTCTATTTCACTACCCACCTACCTTCTACATTTCACACGTCAGCCCATGAAGTCAAGTGCTTTACATCTACTTGTCTTTTATATACATGAATCCCCACTCCCCCTTCTTCCATCCAGTATCTTCAGGATAAAGTCCAAGCTTCTTCTCATGGCAGACAACTACCTGCAAGATTTGGCTGCTGCCTACCTCATTACAGCTGTCTGTAGCTACAGCCCAACTGTGTTCTAGGCAAGACGTATGGGAATACACCAACTTCAGTAATGTGTAAGATTCTTTCATATCTAGTCTTAGTACTTTCCTTGTCTTTTGTCTGGAAAGTCTCTCCACCTCTGTCTTTCAGCCTGCCATTGCATTTAGATGGACATTGCTTCTACAGGTGTCTTTTCTACTATAGGTTACATTTTTCAGAAGAGCTAGAACCGAATCTGGTCTATCATTTTTAAACCTACAATGGCTACACAGATACTTGATAAATACTTATTGAACTAATAAAAATGTACTACTTTCCATACACACATGCATATGTACATACATATATATGAATTTTCCAAGATCTTTGCCATGTCTTATCATTTTCAAGGTCTTTAGAAACAACATATCTTTCTGTAACTTGGTAAGTTCATTATCTAATTTCACTTAGCCCTTACAATTGGTGTCATTTGAATCTGTTGATTGCTTTCTGTTAATTTTCTTACTGTTGCATAATGTCTTTTGGTCAACAAGAATTTGTGTTAGTTTTCATTATCCCAAGGTACTCAGTAATAGTTGCTACTTAACTACAAATACAGTCTTTATTTTCTTTTCTAATAAAAGGCCTTATATTACCATTTATTACTATCTTCTTTTGATCCATTTGCTAGCTATCAGAGCCCATTCTTCCTTCATATATTAGATGGTCTGATTTCTCTCCTGATGCACATGTTTAAAAGATCTGTTATTTATTTGACAATAACTAGTAGTAATTTACACATATATTCCCTTTTGTTTTGCCTGATAAATGGCTTAGGTTTATCCTTGGGCTTTTCTGCTTTTTAATTTTTACATGTTTTAAAATAAGAAAGATCAAGGGACAATTATAAATATTTCTATTTAATAAAACCTGATTTGAGGGCTTCCCTGGTGATCCAGTGGATAAAGAGTCTGCCTTGCAATGCAAGGGGCACCAGTTCAATCCCTGGCCCGGGAAGATCCCACGTGCTGTGGAGCGGCTAGACTGGTGTGTCAAATTAGGAGCCAGTGCTCTGGAGCCCATGTGCTCAGAGCTGGTGCTCTGCAAAGAGAAAGGCCACTGCAATGAGAGGCCCACAGGAGCCTAAGAATAAAGATGGATGAAAACCAATAAATAAAAAATCAATAAAAGAGGCAAAAATTTAAAAAAATAAATAAAAGCAGATTTGAGGGAGAGGATTTTAAAGACTCAGATGCTGGCAATTCATGTATTTCTTTACATGCATAATATTTATACGTATGCATGGTTAGTTTAGAACTTCCCAGGTGGTGCTAGTGGTAAAGAACGTGCCTGCCAGTGCAGGAGATGCAGGAGACTTGGGTTTAACCCACTGGTTGGAAAGATCCCTTGGAGAAGGGCATGGCAGCCCACTCTAGTATTCTTGCCTGGAGAATCCCATGGACAGAGGAGCCTGGTGGGGTACAGCCCATAGGGCTGTAAAGAATCATATGCATCTTAGTAAGTACACACAATGGTAAGTTTAAATGCTTTTTAGTGAATTTGTTTTTTGGAATTTTTAAACTAATTATACAAATTTTATCCAAAACTCAGAATACAGCATGAAATGTTTTATGTAGTAATAGTTTAGGTCTGAATGTCATATTGTATAATACAGTTGAACACTTAGTTTAAAAGATGCCATGATTGTGGCATGTTTTCCACAATAAGTCAGTAACAAGAAAAACAAACTTCATTCATATTATTCCCTTTTTTTTTTTGATTTTGCCTGATTTTCCATATATTAGATGGTCTGATTTCTCTCTGATGCACATGTTTAAAAGATCTGTTATTTATTTGACAATAACTAGTAGTAATTTACATATATTCCCTTTTGTTTTGCCTGATAAATGGCTTAGGTTTATCCTTGGGCTTTTCTGCTTTAATTTTTACATGTTTTAAAATAAGAAAGATCAAGGGACAATTATAAATATTTCTATTTAATAAAACCTGATTTGAGGGCTTCCCTGGTGATCCAGTGGATAAAGAGTCTGCCTTGCAATGCAAGGGGCACCAGTTCAATCCCTGGCCCGGGAAGATCCCACGTGCTGTGGAGCGGCTAGACTGGTGTGTCAAATTAGGAGCCAGTGCTCTGGAGCCCATGTGCTCAGAGCTGGTGCTCTGCAAAGAGAAAGGCCACTGCAATGAGAGGCCCACAGGAGCCTAAGAATAAAGATGGATGAAAACCAATAAATAAAAAATCAATAAAAGAGGCAAAAATTTAAAAAAATAAATAAAAGCAGATTTGAGGGAGAGGATTTTAAAGACTCAGATGCTGGCAATTCATGTATTTCTTTACATGCATAATATTTATACGTATGCATGGTTAGTTTAGAACTTCCCAGGTGGTGCTAGTGGTAAAGAACGTGCCTGCCAGTGCAGGAGATGCAGGAGACTTGGGTTTAACCCACTGGTTGGAAAGATCCCTTGGAGAAGGGCATGGCAGCCCACTCTAGTATTCTTGCCTGGAGAATCCCATGGACAGAGGAGCCTGGTGGGGTACAGCCCATAGGGCTGTAAAGAATCATATGCATCTTAGTAAGTACACACAATGGTAAGTTTAAATGCTTTTTAGTGAATTTGTTTTTTGGAATTTTTAAACTAATTATACAAATTTTATCCAAAACTCAGAATACAGCATGAAATGTTTTATGTAGTAATAGTTTAGGTCTGAATGTCATATTGTATAATACAGTTGAACACTTAGTTTAAAAGATGCCATGATTGTGGCATGTTTTCCACAATAAGTCAGTAAGATACAAGATTAAATACACAAACTTCAGGTTTATCACAGAAAAATCACTTGCCTTTTTTTCCTCTAATAATAAAACAATTATGAAACAATAATGAAACAATTGTTTCAGTTAGTGGTCTTGGGAAGTGCTAAAGAAAAATAACGCACTTTGTATTATAAGATACTAACATTCCAGGTTACACCTGCATATTAAAAGTCCAGGCTAAATTTTCAAATACATAATCTTGTGAATTGGTACTTCCTTATTTTTCCACCTAACTCTTTTTCTCCCCTTCCGCCTCCTCCTTGGATTGATGGCATACTTCTCTTCTGCCAAACCCATGTATTTACTAAGATACAGAGTTGGGTAAAAATGTTCATTCAGATTTATCCATTCACACTTTATTTGTTAACTTCCTCAAAGTTCATCCACTTTGATGACTTCACAATCTGCTCAAAACCGTTGTGGTTAGAGCCCTTCTTGGGCATCTGTCTCTCAATCAGGATTTCAGATGCTCAGAGGCTATCTCCGTATGTACCCTTCTATCTTATAAAGCTATGTATAACCTTAATGGGACTCTTCGTTTCCCTTGAAGTAAGGGCCCTACAATTCTCCTTCCTTGTTATTTTAGTTATCCTTAGCTATGGGTCTTAAACTCATTTTGTTGTTATTGTTGGCCTCTAGTAAACCTAATGAGTCCATGTTTTAGTACGTCATTTGATTGTGCCCCCAAAATGTCCACCATTTCCCTCCTTCTTTTTTTTTTTTTCTTCTTTTTTTGGCTATTCTGAGTTTTCATTGCTGTTGCAGGCTCTTTTCCAGTTGCAGGGAGTAGGGGATACTCTCTAGTTAAGGTGAACAGGCTTCTTGTTGCGGTGACTTCTTTTGTTGTGGAGCTCAGGCTCTAGGGCACAAGGGCTTCAATAGTTGCAGTACATAGACTCAATAGTTGCGGCTCCAAGGCTCTAGAGCATGGGCTCAATGGCTATGTTTCACAGGCTTAGTTACTCCGCAGCATGTGGGATCTTCCTGGGTCAGGGACTGAACTGTGTCTCTTGCATTGGCAGGTGAACTCTTCACCACTGACCTACCAGGAAAGGCCTTGTCTCCTTCTTCTAATGATTTAAACACTTATTAAAATAGATGGTTTTAAACAAGATTAAATACACAAACTTCAGGTTTATCACAGAAAATCACTTTTTTCCTCTAATAATAAAACAATTATGAAACAATAATGAAACAATTGTTTCAGTTAGTGGTCTTGGAAGTGCTAAAGAAAAATAACGCACTTTGTATTATAAGATACTAACATTCCAGGTTACACCTGCATATTAAAAGTCCAGGCTAAATTTTCAAATACATAATCTTGTGAATTGGTACTTCCTTATTTTTCCACCTAACTCTTTTTCTCCCCTTCCGCCTCCTCCTTGGATTGATGGCATACTTCTCTTCTGCCAAACCCATGTATTTACTAAGATACAGAGTTGGGTAAAAATGTTCATTCAGATTTATCCATTCACACTTTATTTGTTAACTTCCTCAAAGTTCATCCACTTTGATGACTTCACAATCTGCTCAAAACCGTTGTGGTTAGAGCCCTTCTTGGGCATCTGTCTCTCAATCAGGATTTCAGATGCTCAGAGGCTATCTCCGTATGTACCCTTCTATCTTATAAAGCTATGTATAACCTTAATGGGACTCTTCGTTTCCCTTGAAGTAAGGGCCCTACAATTCTCCTTCCTTGTTATTTTAGTTATCCTTAGCTATGGGTCTTAAACTCATTTTGTTGTTATTGTTGGCCTCTAGTAAACCTAATGAGTCCATGTTTTAGTACGTCATTTGATTGTGCCCCCAAAATGTCCACCATTTCCCTCCTTCTTTTTTTTTTTTTCTTCTTTTTTTGGCTATTCTGAGTTTTCATTGCTGTTGCAGGCTCTTTTCCAGTTGCAGGGAGTAGGGGATACTCTCTAGTTAAGGTGAACAGGCTTCTTGTTGCGGTGACTTCTTTTGTTGTGGAGCTCAGGCTCTAGGGCACAAGGGCTTCAATAGTTGCAGTACATAGACTCAATAGTTGCGGCTCCAAGGCTCTAGAGCATGGGCTCAATGGCTATGTTTCACAGGCTTAGTTACTCCGCAGCATGTGGGATCTTCCTGGGTCAGGGACTGAACTGTGTCTCTTGCATTGGCAGGTGAACTCTTCACCACTGACCTACCAGGAAAGGCCTTGTCTCCTTCTTCTATTTCCTTTGCTGCTCCTCTAGAATTCAGGATATCATAGTTGGAGACCTCCATATTTTATAAGTTCTTGGCTCCATTTCCCAAATATTTTCACTGACAAATCTAGATAAGTTAGCTTTCTAAGATGTCACTTGTGTGCTGTCTCTTAAAATGACTCTTCAAGGGACTTCCCTGGTGGTCCAGAGGATAAAAGTCTGTGCTCCTGATGTAGGGGGACTGGGTTTGATCCCTGGTCAGGGAACTAGATCCTACATGCTGCAACTAAGACCCAGCACAAACAAACAAACAAACAAACAAATATACATATACTTTAAATGACTTCACTATTAGCTGCATCCAATGTGCTCATTGACCTAACTTTCATTGTCTTGCACAATAGATCCACCATATGAATACACCCCTCTCTTTTCTCTGTCTCTGCAGCATGTTTCACTTGCCACAGTGTGGACTGGGAATCGGAAAACATGGGGTCTAAACCTGGCTCTACCACACACACACTGTGCCCAAGGGATGGCTCCTTTAAGCTCTTTGAGTTAATACATCTGTTAAGATGGGCATAGTAAAATGCAGGGTTATTTGTGATTTTCAAATGAAAATAAACAGAAATTCAAAACCTAAAGTATCACAGAAGCATAAGCTACTGTAATGATGTCGAACTCACTCTCTACCTCTGGATGCTGACTGCACTGATGCAGTGCAGTTTCCTCTGATTTTTCACAAAAAGACTGTAGAATGCTAACTACCAACACAGGATTGCAAGACAAATGACTCCTTATTCATAATGTTCGAGAGAGTTTTTATTTCCTCTGTTAAATATGTAAAATAAAGAGACATTTATAAAGGGCATGAGAGAGATTTTTTTTTCTTTCTTTTTTTCTTTTGTAGAATCACTGTAATTCAGAATCTGGAAGGAGTAAATCTTTCTAAAGAAGAAAGGAAAGCTAGGAGGAGACAGAAGAGATGAGATAAGAAGAAGCAGCTTGATACGGTAAAGATAACATTTTATAATCCAACACCAGCCCTGGTTTTGACTTTTGAATGAATCAGCTGGCTGAGAACTTTCTGATCCAAAACAAGGCAAGATGCCAGCTGGCAAGTCTAGAGGCTGAATGCAAAGATCCTCTGGTTCTATAAAAAGGTTTTAATAAGAAACATGCATTTAATTTATAACCGAGCAAGCAAGGAAGGATCTGATCATGCAATTCTAAAGCATTTGCTAGAAATTATATGTTTAAAGGCCTACGAGATGAAAACTTTAACCTATATGAGGAATTTTGACTTCATGCTTTGCTCACTGCAATGCAGATTTGTTTGTTTCTCAGTTTGTTAGACTTTTTGCATCAAAAATAGTGTGATGTTAACCTAGCAGCAGGATGTGGGATCAACTTTGGAAAACATTTCTAGGCATTTGTATCCAGGGAGGGCTAGGCCAGGGATAAGCAATGGAGAGCCTAAATGTACTCAAGCACAATTTGTGGATACTGGGGGAAATTTACACTCATCATTAACTAATTTTAGCCTATTTACTTAATCCTCAAATCAAATTTTAACAACATTAGGATATTAGAATATTAGATGCCACATTACAGGTAAAGTCTTGTGAAAATGCTTTAAGCTCTTTGAGTTAATACATCTGTTAAGATGGGCATAGTAAAATGCAGGGTTATTTGTGATTTTCAAATGAAAATAAACAGAAATTCAAAACCTAAAGTATCACAGAAGCATAAGCTACTGTAATGATGTCGAACTCACTCTCTACCTCTGGATGCTGACTGCACTGATGCAGTGCAGTTTCCTCTGATTTTTCACAAAAAGACTGTAGAATGCTAACTACCAACACAGGATTGCAAGACAAATGACTCCTTATTCATAATGTTCGAGAGAGTTTTTATTTCCTCTGTTAAATATGTAAAATAAAGAGACATTTATAAAGGGCATGAGAGAGATTTTTTTTTCTTTCTTTTTTTCTTTTGTAGAATCACTGTAATTCAGAATCTGGAAGGAGTAAATCTTTCTAAAGAAGAAAGGAAAGCTAGGAGGAGACAGAAGAGATGAGACAAGAAGAAGCAGCTTGATACGGTAAAGATAACATTTTATAATCCAACACCAGCCCCGGTTTTGACTTTTGAATGAATCAGCTGGCTGAGAACTTTCTGATCCAAAACAAGGCAAGATGCCAGCTGGCAAGTCTAGAGGCTGAATGCAAAGATCCTCTGGTTCTATAAAAAGGTTTTAATAAGAAACATGCATTTAATTTATAACCGAGCAAGCAAGGAAGGATCTGATCATGCAATTCTAAAGCATTTGCTAGAAATTATATGTTTAAAGGCCTACGAGATGAAAACTTTAACCTATATGAGGAATTTTGACTTCATGCTTTGCTCACTGCAATGCAGATTTGTTTGTTTCTCAGTTTGTTAGACTTTTTGCATCAAAAATAGTGTGATGTTAACCTAGCAGCAGGATGTGGGATCAACTTTGGAAAACATTTCTAGGCATTTGTATCCAGGGAGGGCTAGGCCAGGGATAAGCAATGGAGAGCCTAAATGTACTCAAGCACAATTTGTGGATACTGGGGAACTTTACACTCATCATTAACTAATTTTAGCCTATTTACTTAATCCTCAAATCAAATTTTAACAACATTAGGATATTAGAATATTAGATGCCACATTACAGGTTCTGTAAGAAATATACCCAGTGGAGTACATCGAGTAGAATGGTTCACATTTCATAATTTTATACTAAGCAGTCAAGTTTTCATTCCAGTAGGTCATTTGATTCTCTGCAGGTGGCTGTGCCTGCCTCTAGGGAGAGAGCCCTGAGTCACATGTTACACAAATGAAATGCGATTATCTTTGGTGGGTAGCATCGTATAATATGGAACAAGTCTTTAGGTCTAATATAAAGATCCTTCAAATAAATCATCCAGCTAAGCTTCTGTGGCCCCAAACTCCTAATTTAAAAATGTTGATAAATGAAGTACCTCTTTAGTTAATAAATGAAGTATCTCTTTAGTTATCCTTTGTCAGCAACATTCATTTTAATGGAAAGTGAGTTTACAGGGTTACATGATTGAACTACTGAGCCAAGTCAGTGTTGGCAAATGATGGGCTAAATTATTGATGTTACACACTAATGAATTCTGATGAGAAATAAAACACAGACATTACGTTTCAAGTGGTTCATAATTATTTTTGTACTTTAAAAGCAATTTTATTCTTTTTTTCAAATCATACTGGTTCTGTAAAACAAAAACATAGTTAGTGATTATACTAAAATTATTGAGTTTGTGGCCAAAAAATGCTCTTGCAAGTTTTCATTTCTGTGAAGATAATGCTATTCACACTAGGTTTCTGATTTCCTTACATACTTCTGGGAAAAGATAATTAAATTAAATGTCTAAATTTTAAAACCAGTGTCTTTAAATAAGATAATCTGCTTTGCAGCCATGGTTAGCGTTTCAATAGATGTGTTTATAATCTATGATATGTCTATCAGCACATTTACTGGAGCTGTGCTGAAATGTCATAATTATTTTAGGCAATAACAAATATGGAGGGACTTCCAGGAAGCAGCTTTGTTTTAGTAACGAAATTACCTTCAAATGTATGATATAGTGATATAACATGTGAGTACTATAAAATGATAGATGCTTGTGAAGTCAGAACCTGACGATAATAACTGAAGCAGGCACATATTTGGTTAGGGAACACAGAAGTCTGTACATCCCTTAAGGTAAAAACAGGGTCCTCATGACTTAACTGTCTCAGACTTAACTGCATGGGTCTGTGCCCTTCCTTCTTTCTGGTGAAGTGACTCAAATCAAGGCTCAATTTGAAGAGATTTTAGGCCGATTTTGCATTTTAAAAATTTTGGCCTCTTTTATTGTTTATTTATTTATTTATTTTCATCCATCTTTATTTTCTGGCCTGTGGTGGGTCTCCCATCGCAGTGGCCTCTCGTCGCAGAGCACCAGCTCTGGGCGCATGCGCTGCAGAGCACTGGCTCCTAATTGGACACACCGGCCCAGCCCCTCTGCGGCACGTGGGATCTTCCCGGGCAGGGGATCAAACCGAAGGCAGACTCTACCCACTGAACCACCAGCGAAGCCCCAGGCTGATTTTTAATTAAGAGAGATGAGAGGCAGAGCTCATAGTTTTGAAGTATTCAAAGATTCATGAATTTTTGGACAAGTGCCTTAGCTTCTCTATATCTCAGTTTGTTGCTGAGTCACTGAGTCCTCTCTGACTCTTTGTGACCCCGTGAACTGTAGCTCAACAGGCTCCTCTGCCCATGTAATTTTCCAGGCAAGAGTACTGGAGTGGGTTGCCATTTCCTTCTCCAGTTCTCAGTTATCAAAGCCCTAAAAAGGGACACAGTCCTCCTTGACAATTAGTGAAGGCTGTGAGAATTCCCAAATCAGGTATGCATGAAACTGCAACCTACTTTGTAACTATAAGTTAATTTTCTTCTTCTGTTTGCCTGGATTTATAGTTCATTTTAGAGAGTCACCAGACCTAATTTGGAGACTTTCCCATCTAAGGGGAATGATGCAGAGGATGGAATGAGGAGAGTTATCAAGTCAAGGATGGTGAACACCTGGATTACTACCCTGTTAGAATAATATGTGTAGATCCTTACCAAAATGAAAATCCAAAGGTATTAATAAAGTGTCTCTCATCATGTTGAACTGAGGTAGGAGGTACAGTGCATTGGACTTCAGTTCTCACTTGATAGGAAATTTAAAAAGTGGGACTTGTTTTTGAAGTCTTTAACATCTCATTCCCACCTGAAAATTTTCTGAGTCATTTCCTTCATCTTCACAGTTTTCCTCTTTATCTGTGGTAGACTTGGCATTATTTACAAATGACAAATCTATGACAGATTTTATCTTTTGTATTAAAATTTTTATCCTAATATTTTCCTTTCATTGTAACTGCTCTGCTCATTGTTCTATCTTGATAACTTTTGGGTGAAAAATCATGTGTCTGAGTTAATCTCACATCAAAGCAGCATCATTATATAATGATGATGCTAAGTTGTATGAAAAATACCTACTGGATATGCTCCATTAGTCACTAATTTTCAAACTTAAAGTTCTGTCTTTGAAAAACTCGTCTTCTCCACATTTCTGACATGGCTCTTCCACTTGAAAAATGTACTGCCTGTATAACTTGAATATAAAAATGCTAGGTATTATTTTGTTTAAGTTCAAGAAAATGAGAACATATAAAATGTATGACCCCTACCCCCCCCTTTTTCTCTTTTTATTCAAAGATTCATGAATTTTTGGACAAGTGCCTTAGCTTCTATATCTCAGTTTGTTGCTGAGTCACTGAGTCCTCTCTGACTCTTTGTGACCCCGTGAACTGTAGCTCAACAGGCTCCTCTGCCCATGTAATTTTCCAGGCAAGAGTACTGGAGTGGGTTGCCATTTCCTTCTCCAGTTCTCAGTTATCAAAGCCCTAAAAAGGGACACAGTCCTCCTTGACAATTAGTGAAGGCTGTGAGAATTCCCAAATCAGGTATGCATGAAACTGCAACCTACTTTGTAACTATAAGTTAATTTTTTTCTTCTGTTTGCCTGGATTTATAGTTCATTTTAGAGAGTCACCAGACCTAATTTGGAGACTTTCCCATCTAAGGGGAATGATGCAGAGGATGGAATGAGGAGAGTTATCAAGTCAAGGATGGTGAACACCTGGATTACTACCCTGTTAGAATAATATGTGTAGATCCTTACCAAAATGAAAATCCAAAGGTATTAATAAAGTGTCTCTCATCATGTTGAACTGAGGTAGGAGGTACAGTGCATTGGACTTCAGTTCTCACTTGATAGGAAATTTAAAAAGTGGGACTTGTTTTTGAAGTCTTTAACATCTCATTCCCACCTGAAAATTTTCTGAGTCATTTCCTTCATCTTCACAGTTTTCCTCTTTATCTGTGGTAGACTTGGCATTATTTACAAATGACAAATCTATGACAGATTTTATCTTTTGTATTAAAATTTTTATCCTAATATTTTCCTTTCATTGTAACTGCTCTGCTCATTGTTCTATCCTGATAACTTTTGGGTGAAAAATCATGTGTCTGAGTTAATCTCACATCAAAGCAGCATCATTATATAATGATGATGCTAAGTTGTATGAAAAATACCTACTGGATATGCTCCATTAGTCACTAATTTTCAAACTTAAAGTTCTGTCTTTGAAAAACTCGTCTTCTCCACATTTCTGACATGGCTCTTCCACTTGAAAAATGTACTGCCTGTATAACTTGAATATAAAAAAAATGCTAGGTATTATTTTGTTTAAGTTCAAGAAAATGAGAACATATAAAAATGTATGTCTTTCTAATATAGACAGTCCTGAATATGCTTATTTTATGTTAAAATTAAAATAGGAATACATTTTGATTTTAACATATTATTTAACACAGCAAAGGGAGCAGATAATTTAATTTCATAGCATTTAATATTGATAATACTTTATTAAGCTCCTGAATATACATCACACTGATACATGTGTGAAATGAATGTTTCCATTTTGATATCAATATTTGAATTGAGGTTTTCCTTTGTTTATCTTCAAATGGAAGGAAGATCAGTAGTACAACTACCATTGTTACCCACAGGCACCAGTAGATGTTGTCAGAGAGAATCCTCCAGATATTTTGAAGGATGAAGGGATCAGAAAGGCCATGTGATATGTAACAGACAAAACCCAAAGAACTAAAGGGTAAAAGGTTCTGAACAGAGTGAGTAGAAACCAGTTCAAAGGAAACAGCAGTGTATAGTCTAGGGAGAAGAAAGGAGCTCTCTGATATACTTACACCCTGGCAGCTACGTCAACACATAAAATAAGAACAATGTGGACTTGGTTTCATTAATGGTCAAGAATTTTATTTATTCATTTACTCCACATCTTTATTAGAATGTTCCCAGGTACTGTCCTAGGTTCTATAAGTTACAGGTTAAGTTTAGGTGCAAATTAAATAAGAGATCCTCCCTGACCTGGGCCCACTGGAGATCTGGCTCTGATCCTTCTCTGACCTCCTTCTGTACTCTTCTCTGTTCTAACCCTATGACCCACCCAACAATTCTAATTTTACCTGAAGGGAGTTAGTCAAGCTTCATGTCCCTTGAATTGTTCAGTCTACCACATAGGACAATCTTCTGAGAACTTTTAGAATTCTGTTCAAAATACTTTCTACGTTTCATTTTTTGACCCACATGATTAAAATTGTGACTTAATTTCCAAATATTGGGGACCTTTATCTTTTTATGACTGATTTCTAGTAATTTCATTGTGATCAGGCAACATTTTTTCAATCCTTTTAAATTTAAGACTTTTTTTATGACAGTATATATTTTGAATTTGAAAACTTTCCTTTGTACTTTAAAACAATGCATATTTCAGTTTTTATTGAATGGAATGTTTTATAAATGTCACTTATGTCAAGCTGGTTGATAGCATTGTTCAATTTTTTCATGTTATTACTGATTGTCTGTCTGTAGGGTCTATCAATTCCCAAGAGAGAAGCACTGAAACAAACTATGGCTAGGCATCTATTTATTTCTACTTTAAGTTTTCTTTTAAATATTTGCCTTATGTATTTGAAATTTTCTTTTAGATGCATATCCGTATATCATCATTATATGTACTTGATTGTTTTTCTTAATAAAATGACCTTTTTATACCTGGTAATATTTCTAGTTGTGAAGTTTAATTTATTTGATATTAATGTAGCTTCTCTGAATGTATTATGATTGGTGTCACATTGCATGTCTTTTTTCATCCTTATACTTTCAACCTATCTAGCGACTTCATACTTAAAGTGTATCATTTACAGACAATTACATTTGAGTCTTGCATCTTTTACTTAATGTGCTACATCTGCTTCTTAATGTTTTTAGTCCATTTATATTTAACATAAATTTTAATATTATACTTAAGTGTACAGACTCGCTGTTTTTCCTGGATAGAGAATTCTGAGTTCATTTGTTTTCTTTTAGCAGTTTATATTCTTCTATGTGTTCTGGTCTCTATAATTTCTGATAAGATGTTAGAGGTAATTTTTAAATTTCCATTTGTTTGGCTGCTTTTAGATTTTATCTTTATCATTAATTTTATGTTTAGTTTTTTAGATGCTGACTACAATGTACCTAGGTATGACTTTTATGCACATATTGTTTGGGGGTGCTTTTTTGAGTTTACCAAATTCTATTAAATTCCTTCACCATTGTTCAGTCTACCACATAGGACAATCTTCTGAGAACTTTTAGAATTCTGTTCAAAATACTTTCTACGTTTCATTTTTTGACCCACATGATTAAAATTGTGACTTAATTTCCAAATATTGGGGACCTTTATCTTTTTATGACTGATTTCTAGTAATTTCATTGTGATCAGGCAACATTTTTTCAATCCTTTTAAATTTAAGACTTTTTTTATGACAGTATATATTTTGAATTTGAAAACTTTCCTTTGTACTTTAAAACAATGCATATTTCAGTTTTTATTGAATGGAATGTTTTATAAATGTCACTTATGTCAAGCTGGTTGATAGCATTGTTCAATTTTTTCATGTTATTACTGATTTTCTGTCTGTAGGGTCTATCAATTCCCAAGAGAGAAGCACTGAAACAAACCATGGCTAGGCATCTATTTATTTCTACTTTAAGTTTTCTTTTAAATATTTGCCTTATGTATTTGAAATTTTCTTTTAGATGCATATCCGTATATCATCATTATATGTACTTGATTGTTTTTCTTAATAAAATGACCTTTTTATACCTGGTAATATTTCTAGTTGTGAAGTTTAATTTATTTGATATTAATGTAGCTTCTCTGAATGTATTATGATTGGTGTCACATTGCATGTCTTTTTTCATCCTTATACTTTCAACCTATCTAGCGACTTCATACTTAAAGTGTATCATTTACAGACAATTACATTTGAGTCTTGCATCTTTTACTTAATGTGCTACATCTGCTTCTTAATGTTTTTAGTCCATTTATATTTAACATAAATTTTAATATTATACTTAAGTGTACAGACTCGCTGTTTTTCCTGGATAGAGAATTCTGAGTTCATTTGTTTTCTTTTAGCAGTTTATATTCTTCTATGTGTTCTGGTCTCTATAATTTCTGATAAGATGTTAGAGGTAATTTTTAAATTTCCATTTGTTTGGCTGCTTTTAGATTTTATCTTTATCATTAATTTTATGTTTAGTTTTTTAGATGCTGACTACAATGTACCTAGGTATGACTTTTATGCACATATTGTTTGGGGGTGCTTTTTTGAGTTTATTTGGCTCTGCAATTCATGTCTTTATTTTTTTTCACCAAAATGACATTAGATGTTTTACAGTTTAAGTGCACACCTCCCCCCTCCCTCCCCCACACCATTGCTAAATAGCAACATGAGCAAAAATGCTTAAGAAGTATGTGCTAAAATTTTAGAACTCGGTTAAGAATTATTTACTGAATGTTCAATACACTCTTGGAATATCACAAGAGTGTTTAAGTTCTGTCTGTATGTGATTATGGGCAAAATGTATAACCTCTTTCTGCTTCAGTTTTCTCTTCGACAAAATGGGGAGATTATGATAGTACCTCCTAGGGTTCTTTGAAAATTTTATAAATTAATGTTAATCAGATAGCTAGTTATTCCCTAATATTTTGCATATCTACCTCTTCATTTCATTTCTGATGTTCACTTTCTTGCATTTTCTTCTCTAATAGTATCATTCATCGTGATTTTCCTTGCACATGATGCACTATGTTTTATTCTCACACATTTCTGTTCAGGTCATTTACTCTTTCTAGAACCCCCTGCCTGCTCTTTGCTGATGTCCTATCACTTTTCAATATTCACTTTAGGATTCACCTCCTTGTAGAAAACTGATCTTATAAAACAGAAGATGTGCTCCTCTTGCTGTCATTTGTATTTATAAAACACATTGTGCCTGCCATCTTTATGAGACTGTAAGCTCTTTACAGACAGAGATTATATCTTCTACTTTTGGAATCTCAGTTTCTAGCAAAATGTCTTTCACGTAGTAGGAACCTCTCTTCCCCCAATGTGTCTTGAAATTAACTAACATTCAACTTAACTGCTTAAGGTCAAAGAACATGAGGTATATTGTATGCATTATATCGGTATTCAATCAGTACAGAGTGAAATCAGTGTCACAATAGGTTATGGAAATTTATGGAATTCTAAAACCATACTTTTCCCACAGCTAACATCATACTCAATGCTCAAAAGCTGGAAGCATTTCCTCTATTTATTTACTTTCAAATTTTTGCTTATATCTTTTCAGGATTATTTACTTAGAAGTTTACTCCAAAAGAAGGGAGCTAAGTTTTTCTTAGGGATTCCTTCCCAGGTGACTCAGAGATTAAGAATCCCTCTGCAAATGCAGGAAATGCCAGGAACGGGGGTTCAATGCCTGGGTCTGGAAGATCCCTTGGAAGAGGAAATGGCAACCCACTCCAGTGTTATTGCTGGGAAATCATATGGACAATCATGACATGTGCAAAAGAACTCGTTAAGAATTATTTACTGAATGTTCAATACACTCTTGGAATATCACAAGAGTGTTTAAGTTCTGTCTGTATGTGATTATGGGCAAAATGTATAACCTCTTTCTGCTTCAGTTTTCTTCGACAAAATGGGGAGATTATGATAGTACCTCCTAGGGTTCTTTGAAAATTTTATAAATTAATGTTAATCAGATAGCTAGTTATTCCCTAATATTTTGCATATCTACCTCTTCATTTCATTTCTGATGTTCACTTTCTTGCATTTTCTTCTCTAATAGTATCATTCATCGTGATTTTCCTTGCACATGATGCACTATGTTTTATTCTCACACATTTCTGTTCAGGTCATTTACTCTTTCTAGAACCCCCTGCCTGCTCTTTGCTGATGTCCTATCACTTTTCAATATTCACTTTAGGATTCACCTCCTTGTAGAAAACTGATCTTATAAAACAGAAGATGTGCTCCTCTTGCTGTCATTTGTATTTATAAAACACATTGTGCCTGCCATCTTTATGAGACTGTAAGCTCTTTACAGACAGAGATTATATCTTCTACTTTTGGAATCTCAGTTTCTAGCAAAATGTCTTTCACGTAGTAGGAACCTCTCTTCCCCCAATGTGTCTTGAAATTAACTAACATTCAACTTAACTGCTTAAGGTCAAAGAACATGAGGTATATTGTATGCATTGTATCGGTATTCAATCAGTACAGAGTGAAATCAGTGTCACAATAGGTTATGGAAATTTATGGAATTCTAAAACCATACTTTTCCCACAGCTAACATCATACTCAATGCTCAAAAGCTGGAAGCATTTCCTCTATTTATTTACTTTCAAATTTTTGCTTATATCTTTTCAGGATTATTTACTTAGAAGTTTACTCCAAAAGAAGGGAGCTAAGTTTTTCTTAGGGATTCCTTCCCAGGTGACTCAGAGATTAAGAATCCCTCTGCAAATGCAGGAAATGCCAGGAACGGGGGTTCAATGCCTGGGTCTGGAAGATCCCTTGGAAGAGGAAATGGCAACCCACTCCAGTGTTATTGCTGGGGAAATCATATGGACAACCTACAGTCCATGGGGCTGCAAAGAGTCAGACATCACTGAGCACACACAGAACTTTTTGTTAGGCTTATTCTTAGGAAGTCTATACTTCAGACTGCCATTTAAAAGAACTGTTTTAGTAACTCCAATGTGTTTCTGGTTGATTTTCCTATGTTTTCTAAGAGAAACACCATATTATCAGATCATAATAATAGTTTTGCCCTTTTACCATACAGTGTTTGTACTTCTTTTCTTGATGTACTACTAAGACTTCAGAGCAGTGATGCACAGTAGCGGTGATAGCCAGGAATCCTTACTTTTGTCCTGATTTTAATAAAACGCTTCTAGTCATTTACCATGTAGTACATTTTCTCAAGTAAAGGGAGTTTTGTTCTAAGTTCTTCTTGTGAATTTTATCAGAGTGAGTATATGTTGTCTTGATAATAATTTTTCTAACATATATTGAGTAATATAACATTTATAAGTATAAAATATGTTTTTCTTTTAACCTGTCATTATATTAAATTACAGTAACATATTTTCTAAAGTCAAATTTCTCTGTAGTTGAACCAAAACTTAGAGGTTTTGTTATGTGAAGCCCTTGTTTTCTTTGTGTTTAAAAAGTTCAAGGCGATATGCTAATACTGCCTATTGTGATTGTAAACTTCTTAAGCTTTCTCTGGTTTTTCAGTTCGTTCTTACATCATATATTCTTTTTTTTTTTTTTTGAAACATTTATTTTATTTATTTATCTTTTGAGGGGTAGAGGGGGGCAGGGAACGGACGGGCCATTTCTATTGGTCTTTCATTTCTCTATTTTCATCTGTCGTTGTTCTTTGGCTCTTGTGGGCCTCCCATCGCGGTGGCCTCTGTTGTTGCAGAGCGCTAGCTCTGGGCGCATGCGCTCCAGAGCTCCGGCTCGGTAATTGGACACATCGGTCCAACCGCTCCGCGGCACGTGGAGGCCAGGGATGGAACCGGCGCCCCTTGCACTGCAAGGCAGTTTCCTTACCCACTGGACCACCAGGGAAGCCCCATATATTCTTGAGCTATATTGTCATGTGCATTACGTTCATAATTGCTATGCCTTATTAAGTTTTATTTATATTTTATCACTGTGAAATATCCATATTTTAGTATTTTATTTCTTTTTGCTTTCAAGTCTCTCTCTTCCAGTTGTGTGTGTGTGTTCAGTCTTGTTCCATTCCATGGACTGTAGCCCACCAGGCTCCTCTGTCCATGGAATTTTTCAGGCAAGAACACTGGAGTGGGTTGCCATTTCCTTCTGCAGGGGATCTTCCCAGCCCTGAGACAGAATCCATGTCTCTTGTGTCTCCTGCATTGACAGGTGGAAACTTTACCCCTAATTCCACCTGGGAAGCCTCATGTTAAATTGGAACATCTTATTGTTTTTTTCCAAGCTCTTCATTCCATTCCTATTCGTCTGAAGTGCATATCTTCTAAATGAGAGGGGTTTTGCTTTTATGATCTATCTGCAATGCAAACCTGTTACCTGAAACTGCATAATGCAATCATTTAGTTATTATGATTACTGCTATGTTTAGAGACTTCTTTTGCACATTATTAAGCTCTTTCTGTTCTCTTTCCTGCATTTTGAATTATTCAACATTTTATGATACATTTTTTCTCTAGTAGTTTATGGATTACAAATCTTATTTCAAGAGCTTCTAAGTAGATACTCTTACTACCGGCAACTATATTTGAATGCCTTCTACTTCTATCTAGAGTTAATCAGTAAGAATTAGCAATCAATGTTATTCCTCAATCATAATCTCTCTCTCACTCTCTGTCTGTGCGAGTGTGTTAGTTGCTCAGTTGTGTCTAACTATTTGTGACCCCATGGACCACTGCCCATCAGGCTCCTCTGTTCATGAGGCTCTCCAGGCAAGAATGCTGGGTTGCCATTTCCTTCTGCAGGGGATCTTCCCAGCCCTGAGACAGAATCCATGTCTCTTGTGTCTCCTGCATTGACAGGTGGAAACTTTACCCCTAATTCTACCTGGGAAGCCTCATGTTAAATTGGAACATCTTATTGTTTTTTTCCAAGCTCTTCATTCCATTCCTATTCGTCTGAAGTGCATATCTTCTAAATGAGAGGGGTTTTGCTTTTATGATCTATCTGCAATGCAAACCTGTTACCTGAAACTGCATAATGCAATCATTTAGTTATTATGATTACTGATATGTTTAGAGACTTCTTTTGCACATTATTAAGCTCTTTCTGTTCTCTTTCCTGCATTTTGAATTATTCAACATTTTATGATACATTTTTTCTCTAGTAGTTTATGGATTACAAATCTTATTTCAAGAGCTTCTAAGTAGATACTCTTACTACCGGCAACTATATTTGAATGCCTTCTACTTCTATCTAGAGTTAATCAGTAAGAATTAGCAATCAATGTTATTCCTCAATCATAATCTCTCTCTCACTCTCTGTCTGTGCGAGTGTGTTAGTTGCTCAGTTGTGTCTAACTATTTGTGACCCCATGGACCACTGCCCATCAGGCTCCTCTGTTCATGAGGCTCTCCAGGCAAGAATGCTGGGTCACCATTCCCTTCTCCAGGGGATCTTCCCAGTCCAAGGACTGAACCCAGGTCTCCTGCATTTCAGGTGGATTCTATAATTTCTGAGGTACCAGGGAAGGCCCATAATGTCTCTAAATGTATTTATTTTAAAAATCCAAATTTCTGTAATTTGTCTTTAAAGAGATCACATAGCTTCAGAGATTTTCTTTTACATCACACTGTTTAGTCATTTTAGACTTTTATCTTGTGCTTTTCTCCTCGCTTATTTTCATTTGTACAGTCCTTTTCCAGAAATAGGAAATTGGGCTGTCCCTGTATGTACTCTGTGTGTGTGTGTGTGTGTGTGTGTGTATCTGTATGTGCTGAGGTCTGTATGTGAAACGATTCAACACCTTCTGTGCTATCAAAATTCCTGGCAAAGCACTTTGAGAATGCTCTTGTTTATTAACTACACAACCACAGGCACCGAGAGCTGAAAAAGAACCTTTGAGTTTATCCCATTCAATCTTCATAAACCATTCACTTAATAATACATTCACTCAACAATTATTTCTGAGTACTTACTGTGTTTTGAGAACTGTAGTTGGTGTCAGGATATAAAGATGAACAAATCAGACATGCTTTCCAACTGAAAAGGCTGACATTCTAGTGGGTGAAGGGATAGGACACAGAGGTATAAGGAGGTCAGGGGAGCATTTCCAGGAGGAGCCCGTCCTGACGCGCTGTGCTCTCTGGCTCCCTCTTAGACCTTTTGCTTTATTTGCCACTGTGGGAACTTTTGCTCGAGTATCAGCAGCACATGTTCGGACAGCACCACTTGTTAGAAAAATGTATTCTTACTGAGTCCAAACCCATCTTCCAAATTCTGCCCTCACTGGTCCAGATGCTGCCCTCTGGATCTCTTGAACATCTTCACACATCAGCCTTCATTTAGCGGTCATTTATGTTTTCCATGCCAAAGTCTTTTCTTCCTACACTTATGCATTCTAAATTTTATATATTTCTTTCTCATCTCTCTTCAATTTCTATTGGCAGGCAGATTCTTTACCACAAGTGCACCTGGGAAGTCCCTTTTTAAAGGAGAACTTCTTATTCTTTTTCATCAAAGGCTTTCATTCTGTTTCTATTTGTCTGAAGTACACATCTTCTAAATGAGAGAGGATTTTTGCTTTTATGACCAATCTGTAAACCTGATACTTTAAACTAATCATTGATTCACTTGAGAGTGAATAAATATGACCCATAAACTATGCTTTCCCAACCTGTATAAAATATTGCAGATGTCCTCATCTTTTGAAAAAGAACAATGGGAATGTTATTTCCTTTAGCCAGACAAAACACCTGTGCTTTGCAGCCTAAGATCACATTGACATGTTGTAGCCAGATCACATTCTTTCACTTAAACGATGAGTCTTTTTTTCCAAATGCATTGCCAAAGAGATATTAAATATCACAGCATTGTTGTTGTTGTTCAGTCACTAAATCGTGTCTGACTCTTTGTGACCCTATGGACTGCAGCACACCAGGCTTGCTACAACATGTTAATGTGACCACAGCATTAAATACACTGAAAATAAAAAGAGAAAAAATGATTATGTTCAAATGAAATGACTACTTACTTTATATGGGCTCATATTTGATGTTAGGACTGGACATTGTATATGGTCAAAGCTCAGAAGTCTTCTTCAGAGTTCAGGAGGTGGCACGGGCTCTAAATCTGTAGTAGTTCACTTTGGCTCATATTAAAATTGCAGTGAACTAAACCCCAATATGTACATTGATATAAGTGGCTTCAATGTTAAATATGCTGATTCTCCATTCCAGATACAGCTCATTTTACCAGTTCCTGCTTGCTCATGTAATTCAAAAGTGTACCTAGCCCACCTGGGTTTCTGCCATCTGCAAGAGCTGCCAGTTTTATGGTTTTGCT
This sequence comes from Tragulus kanchil, assembly GCA_022376925.1. Lineage (NCBI taxonomy): Eukaryota > Metazoa > Chordata > Mammalia > Artiodactyla > Tragulidae > Tragulus > Tragulus kanchil. The sequence goes on along the minus strand of JAIOJX010000003.1, from coordinate 115,161,795 downwards.
ATACCGTTCGACAGCACCACTTGTTAGAAAAATGTATTCTTACTGAGTCCAAACCCATCTTCCAAATTCTGCCCTCACTGGTCCAGATGCTGCCCTCTGGATCTCTTGAACATCTTCACACATCAGCCTTCATTTAGCGGTCATTTATGTTTTCCATGCCAAAGTCTTTTCTTCCTACACTTATGCATTCTAAATTTTATATATTTCTTTCTCATCTCTCTTCAATTTCTATTGGCAGGCAGATTCTTTACCACAAGTGCACCTGGGAAGTCCCTTTTTAAAGGAGAACTTCTTATTCTTTTTCATCAAAGGCTTTCATTCTGTTTCTATTTGTCTGAAGTACACATCTTCTAAATGAGAGAAGATTTTTGCTTTTATGACCAATCTGTAAACCTGATACTTTAAACTAATCATTGATTCACTTGAGAGTGAATAAATATGACCCATAAACTATGCTTTCCCAACCTGTATAAAATATTGCAGATGTCCTCATCTTTTGAAAAAGAACAATGGGAATGTTATTTCCTTTAGCCAGACAAAACACCTGTGCTTTGCAGCCTAAGATCACATTGACATGTTGTAGCCAGATCACATTCTTTCACTTAAACGATGAGTCTTTTTTTCCAAATGCATTGCCAAAGAGATATTAAATATCACAGCATTGTTGTTTTTTTCAGTCACTAAATCGTGTCTGACTCTTTTGTGACCGCATGGACTGCAGCACACCAGGCTTGCTACAACATGTTAATGTGACCACAGCATTAAATACACTGAAAATAAAAAGAGAAAAAATGATTATGTTCAAATGAAATGACTACTTACTTTATATGGGCTCATATTTGATGTTAGGACTGGACATTGTATATGGTCAAAGCTCAGAAGTCTTCTTCAGAGTTCAGGAGGTGGCACGGGCTCTAAATCTGTAGTAGTTCACTTTGGCTCATATTAAAATTGCAGTGAACTAAACCCCAATATGTACACTGATATAAGTGGCTTCAATGTTAAATATGCTGATTCTCCATTCCAGATACAGCTCATTTTACCAGTTCCTGCTTGCTCATGTAATTCAAAAGTGTACCTAGCCCACCTGGGTTTCTGCCATCTGCAAGAGCTGCCAGTTATGGTTTCTGATGGTCTTGCAAGGAATTGCTCCAAGCTCAAGGATGAAACAAAGTTCCCCCTTTCAACAGTTATTTTGAATTGCTTTTGCTCAATAGCAGGACCACATACAGTTTACTTTTCATAAGGTTCATCAGAAGATTTTTCTCGTCAAATAGTTCACCAATGCCTTATGGCACTATTACAATACTACCTTCAAAATATAAAACATTAGAGCACCCAGAAAGACATGCCACTAAATCATAAAAGCAGAGAGCAATGGCATCTTGTCTTTTAGGCAATTTTAGTTAAGCAATTTAGTTAAGCAATTTTAGTTAAGCAGTTTTAATTATGTTGAGTCAAACTGAGACTGATGCCCACAGACTCACTCTGCAAACATATTCAATCACTCTACAAGGTTTTTCCTTTTTTTCTAAATTAATTTTTATTGGAGTATAGTTGATTGACAATGTCATGTCTTCCCTTTTTTTTAAAGATTGGATATAATCAGTGAAAAGGGCTTCCCGGGTGGCTCAGTGGTAAGGAATTCGCCTGCAGGAATGAGCTCAGTCGCTGGGTCAGGAGAATCCCCTGGAGTAGGAAATGGCAACCCACTCCAGTATTCTTACCTTGAGAATCCCATGGACAGAGGAGCCTGGCAGTTTGTAGTCCATGGGGTCACAGAGTCAGACATGATTGAGCAACTGAGCCCACAGCATAAGTGAAAACAAGATGGATAAGGAATACTTTCAGTTCTCTTAGTGGCCTTGCTACCGTACACACTTAAAAATGGAACAAGAACTGAGCTAATTTCACTGATGGTGCAACGCCCCAAGGGAATTTAGAATCCTTTAGGAAGTGGAGCTTACCAACAAGTAGGAAGCATTACCATTGAAAATACCACTGTGGTATGGTGTTAAGCACAGAACACAGTAGGAGATGAATGAAGGTCGAAATTATTTCATCCAGAAGAGGAGGGAAGGGGAAGCACTTGGAGAATTTTGCAAAGGAGATGTTTGAGTTGAGTCAGGTGCTATTTAATAGGAAGGCTAAGGAAGAATATTGCAGGAGGAGTGCTAGAAAGAGTAAAGCGAAGGTGTCCTGATTCAGAGGAATTTTGGAGTGGCTGACATTGACTGAAGGAACTTCTGTGAGTGATGGATGAAGCTGGGAAGGTTAGCCGGAGCTGAGGACTATGTACCACGTTGAGGGGGTTAGACTGGACTTTTTCTAGAGGATTGCACGTGTTCTATAGTCTTATGGCAAGATTCTGAAAATGATATTTTCAAATTTTGATTAAATGCCAAAATTGCACATTTCTAAGGTATCTCCAGGAGATAAGAAAATAATTCACTATGCTATGCTCAAGTCCCTGAAAGTCCAGAAAGTCCTTTTTCTGCCTCGCTGCTATATCTCTAGGTGTTGATTAGATGAATTGTCTTACTAATATGATTCTATCATTTCTGTCCTTTCACTTTAGCTGGTATGTAACAGTAATAAAGGTAAGTAATTTAAAATCAAGTTTGGAAAATACAGTATTGGTGAATTTCTAATGCAAAACTAGAATAAAGACTCTTGAGGATTATGGATTTAGAGTTCATTTTGACCATATTCTAATAATTTCTATTGATGTTATCAAGATTTCAAAATATACCATAATTTACAATGATAATTTATCACTTGTAAGATTTTTAAGAATGCTTACATTTGTGCAGAAATATAGCATTTTTTCAAGACAATAATTAGAACATGTGAATTGCCTTTGAATATTTAAAAGATAATCATGGAATATAGCCACTCTAATTTTTAACATCCTATATGTTTACTGACATTCTTAAGGAAAGAAATATTCTCCTGACTTCTAAAATACTGAAATTAAAGTTTATATTCAAATCTGCACATGAATTTCTATTAAACCTACACATTCTAGGCACTACCTTTCTAAAACTTTAAATTTCTCCTATTATTTAAAATCCATTATCAGTAGAACCCTTATATAAAGTATACATATAAAGCATATATATAAAGTGTTTGCATGTTTTGTTAAAGAACATACATATTTTATATGGGCTTCCATGGTGGTTCAGATGGTAAAGAGTCTGCCTACAATGTGGAAGACCTGGGTTCACTCCATGGGTTGGGAAGATCCTCTGGAGAATATAATGGCTACCACTCCAATATTCTCTACCAGGAAATCGCATGGGCAGAGGAACCTGGTGGGCTACAGTCCATGGGTCACAAAGAGTTGGACGTGACAGAGCGACTAACACTTTTTCAACTTTCATACTTTACATATAGTATATATATCCATATACCTATCAATATACCCCACAGAAGAATATAAAAATGAAATTTTGAAATAGCTCTGGAAGCACTTTGCAGCACCCATTTGTGTTAAAAGTGTCATGAAGTACATATGTAATTACAATATTCAGAAAAGAATTTGGTTTGCTTAGTTTCAGCACTCATTTTTAATACCACAATTAATAAAAATTATGGCTTTCGGAGATGTTATTATTATTTTTTTATACACGAGGTTTTTTTTTCTTGATAGAACTGGTGGTGGAAGTTTTCTCTGGAAAGTTTATGTTTTATACATATTTTAACATTTCAAAGAGCAAAATATTCATTTGAAGAAAATGTAAGGAGTTTCCAAATAAGAGTCTTCCAGCAGTGAATATGGGCTTCCAAAATACATCAGAGTCTAAAAATAAGGACAACTGCTCCAGTGAAAGTTTCTACAAGCAGTAAAATTTCACATGCATCTGGAACTACAGTTATTAATGCACCCTCCTCCCCAGATGCTTATTTTTAAATAACGGCATCTCCAAACCTGCTTAGGGCAATGAGCTTCTCACAAAAACAGAAGGGGAAAAAAAAAAAACAGTTAAATATAATAACCGTGAGCATCTTTTTCACTGAAGTAGATTTCACAAAAAAGCCACACAAGGCAACTCTTGACAGTGTCTTTTGAAAACAGCTGAGCAGCATCTGCAAAGCCTGAAAACTGGAAAATCTATATTGATATGAAATGTATGTATAAAAATCCGTCCTGAGGTTGGTGAGAGAGAAGTTCAATTTCCCATTTCCCCCAAAGTACGCATGGTGTATATGCTAACTTACTGAATTCATCCTTCATGCAATTCCAGTTTATTAAAGAGGTTAAAAATTTATAAAACTCTGATGGGATATGGTTTTAATGCTTCATCACACCACCCATCATTTGCTTTTCAATCTAAATCAGAATGATCTTTCCCACTTCCCTGCAGTCACCTACCTGCACAGCTAATATTTTCTGAATACTCTCTTGGGAGTCTAGCTGGAACTTGGCCAGCCTCATCCGGCTGGAGAAGACCACCAGCTCAAAGTGCTTCTGCCACAACTTGTGTATCCTTCTCTGCAGCTCACAGAACTACGGGGAAGAGGAGGGGGGCAAAAACACAAGTCAGAGCAGGAGAGGAAATTAATGGCAGTGTTCAAGAAGAAGGATGGAGGGAAATATAGAAAGCAGTCAATAGCCCATTCTGCACTGTGCGGGCCTGACAGGAATTTCACAGTCTCCTGATTTTTCAGCCCACTCATGTGCATTCATCAGAAACCAGTCACATCTGGCCGCCAGGATGGGGGGTTAATTTTCTCTAAATGCCTCAGCAGTTTTGTTCTAGCTGAGGCAAACTCTGTGACTGCAAAGCTGATGAGTAAAATATTTCTACTTCACCCAGTTTAACTCCAAACCGATAGCCTCGGACATATTGAACCTTTCTTTAAAAATAATCTTTTGAAGCTTTTTGAATGGCACATCAGGTCACAACTGCTCCAGTGAAAGTTTCTACAAGCAGTAAAATTTCACATGCATCTGGAACTACAGTTATTAATGCACCCTCCTCCCCAGATGCTTATTTTTAAATAACGGCATCTCCAAACCTGCTTAGGGCAATGAGCTTCTCACAAAAACAGAAGGGGAAAAAAAAAAACAGTTAAATATAATAACCGTGAGCATCTTTTTCACTGAAGTAGATTTCACAAAAAAGCCACACAAGGCAACTCTTGACAGTGTCTTTTGAAAACAGCTGAGCAGCATCTGCAAAGCCTGAAAACTGGAAAATCTATATTGATATGAAATGTATGTATAAAAATCCGTCCTGAGGTTGGTGAGAGAGAAGTTCAATTTCCCATTTCCCCCAAAGTACGCATGGTGTATATGCTAACTTACTGAATTCATCCTTCATGCAATTCCAGTTTATTAAAGAGGTTAAAAATTTATAAAACTCTGATGGGATATGGTTTTAATGCTTCATCACACCACCCATCATTTGCTTTTCAATCTAAATCAGAATGATCTTTCCCACTTCCCTGCAGTCACCTACCTGCACAGCTAATATTTTCTGAATACTCTCTTGGGAGTCTAGCTGGAACTTGGCCAGCCTCATCCGGCTGGAGAAGACCACCAGCTCAAAGTGCTTCTGCCACAACTTGTGTATCCTTCTCTGCAGCTCACAGAACTACGGGGAAGAGGAGGGGGGCAAAAACACAAGTCAGAGCAGGAGAGGAAATTAATGGCAGTGTTCAAGAAGAAGGATGGAGGGAAATATAGAAAGCAGTCAATAGCCCATTCTGCACTGTGCGGGCCTGACAGGAATTTCACAGTCTCCTGATTTTTCAGCCCACTCATGTGCATTCATCAGAAACCAGTCACATCTGGCCGCCAGGATGGGGGGTTAATTTTCTCTAAATGCCTCAGCAGTTTTGTTCTAGCTGAGGCAAACTCTGTGACTGCAAAGCTGATGAGTAAAATATTTCTACTTCACCCAGTTTAACTCCAAACCGATAGCCTCGGGACATATTGAACCTTTCTTTAAAAAATAATCTTTTGAAGCTTTTTTGAATGGCACATCAGGTCAAGCCAAAGTTTAAAAATGCAACTTTTAAGACGTTGATGGACACTGTCGCTTCCTTTTTTTTTTTTTTTTCCCCTCATAAAGCCTTACAATGGCTTGGCAATGTGTGCTTTAGAGCATGACAAAACTAAAGAGAATTAACTTAGCCATCAACTGCTGAGGGAGAACAATAACAGGAAAGAAATTTCCAGCTAGAATTCCCTATTAATCTACCTCCCTCTGATGATGTGACATAGAACATCTCACTGCACTCAAGTACAGGGGACACGACGTCTATAAGTGACTCTTTAAATGCGGAATCTATACAGAGAAAGAAAGGTTTCACCTGTGAGGCATTCTTCATCTTTTAGAAATTTCATATGAAATCAAGTGAACAAAAACCACAGTAGAAGTGTTACCAAGGCAATACCCATTTGTCCGTCAACAGCTACCCTAGCTGTGCCATACAGAATTGCTATAATTAGGTTATTTTCAAAGACAAACATCACAAAAATTAACAGAAAAAACATTAAAAATATTTACCCATAATATATTCTCTTAGTGAAATCTCCTTTATTTTTAGGTAATGTGAATAACTGTTTATGTTGATTTCTTTTTGGGTGTATTTCATAGAATAAAAAACCAAATATCAAAAATTTAATATCAAATATTTCTTCATAGCAGAATAAAAGCATGTCATATAAAACAGCCATTTTATGTTCTATTTATTGCTTTGGGTACTGGTAGCTCAGCTGGTAAAGAATTCATCGACAAGGTAGGAGAGCCCGGTTCAATTCCTGGAGAAGGGATAGGCCACCCACTCCAGTATTCTTGCCTGAAGAATTCCACGGCTCATCCACAGGTCACAAAGAGTCAGACTCGACTGAGCAACGTTCACTTTCTTTACATTTAAGGGCTCCTTTGCAAAGCTTCGTCCAACAGTACACATACAACTTGTAAAGTTCTCTGTATGCATATTTCAATAAAACAGTTTACCTAGAAATAACCATTTTTAAAGTAGCTATGTGGTGCTAACGTGAATTATTTATCTTTATTATTTTCATTATGCATTGAAACAAGCAACACACAGGTATCTATATAAATCCACAGAAAAATAAAGGCACTATTCTTGGTTAATTTGCATAGGATGAAAAAATAACCTTGAAACTATAGATATTTTACCTTGCTAAATACTGAAGCATATTACTGGAAATTAGTTTATGGACATTTCAGACAATTCAGGTTACTGAACTAAAGAATAAAGCATTTTTTGAAGATGAAAATCTGTTGATATTAATTTTTCTATAATATTTTAATATTTATTTAAATAAAATATTTTAATAATTTTAGTATAACATTAAAAATTTTATGCCAACTCTGACAGCCAGTGGGAGAGGATATGCTGTGCTGATATATTCATTAAGACACTATAACACTTTACTTACAAAATTATACTATTATTACAATATACACAAATATGACCAAAGGCAAATAAGTGGAAGATGAATTCTAGAAGAATTCCTTAAAAGTGAAGATAATTTTTTTACAAATGGACATTCTTCACCTTGTGGAAGACTTTCCAAGTGGGAGCGTATAAACCAAAGTGAACTGGACGGCAGTGTTTCCACACCCACATCTTAAATGAGGAGAAGCTTCTGTATGTAGTAAGTCCATTTTATTCACTCTTCTGTATCCTAGCTTAAGGTAGCCACAAAGGTCTTAAGTTAGTCTGTATATAAGTGTTAACTGAAGCTACTTAAGAGAAGTTACCCAAGTATCAACTAAGAAAGAGTAATATCTCAAAAATTCATAGCTAATAAGCCTCAACAAAAAGATAAACCAGGAAAGAGAATAACTGAAGGCATTGGTTTTATATAGAGCAAATTATATATTTATTGTTTTTTGTTAACAATGAAGGCATTGTTAAAGAGAGGAGAATCAGAATCCAACAGAAGTCACAGCTACATGCATACATATGCACATTAAAGACAGTAAGATGGTCAGCAATATATTATATTTAATACTTAAGAACCAGGGAAGACAACTGATTTAAGTGTCGGTCACGGGCTTCCCTGGTGGTCCAGTGGGTAAGGACACCGCCTTGCAGTGCAAGGGGCGCCGGTTCGATCCCTGGCATGGGAAGATCCACGTGCCGCGGAGCAGCTGGACTGATGTGTCCAATTACCGAGCCGGAGCTCTGGAGCGTATGCGCCCAGAGCCGGTGCTCTGCGACAACAGATGCCGCTGTGATGGGAGGCCCACACGGGCCAAAGAACAAAAATGGATGAAACTAGACAAATGAAAGACCAGTGGAATTGGCTCGCCCACCCCCCACTCCCCAACCCCGCCCAAATAAATAAATAAATAAATAAATGTTTAAGAGTCAGTCATGATGACAACCCTTTTAGGAAAGTGGTTATGAGAAAAGCCCAATTTTAAGATGTTAGCAGACAATGATCACTCAATAAATGTTTACTGATATTACCTCAATTAAGTGAAATGGTAAGATTTTGGTGTCAAAATGAAGATATGAATAAAACCTTCAGTTCGGTTCAGCCACTCAGTTGTGTCCAACTCTTTGTTACTCCATGGACTAGAGCACACCAGACTTTCTTGTCCATCATCTTTTTTTTTTTTTTCTTTAAAGATTTATTTATTTATTTTGGGCGGGGGTGGGGTTGGGGAGGGAGGGGAGCAGGCGGGTCACTTCTATTGGCCTTTCATTTATTTATTTTTCATCCATCTTTGTTCTTCGGCCCATGCGGGCCTCCCATCGCGGTGGCCTCTGTTGTTGCAGAGCACCGGATCTGGGCGCATGCGCTCCAGAGCTCCGACTCGGTAATTGGACACATCGGTCCATCTGCTCCGCGGCACGTGGGATCTTCCCAGGTCAGGGATCAAACCGGTGCCCCTTGCACTGCAAGGCGGTGTCCTTACCCACTGGACCACCAGGGGAAGCCCTGTCTATCATCTTTGAGCTTGCTCAAACTCATGTCCACTGACTCAGTAATGCCATCCATCCATCTTCGTCCTCTGTCATCCCCTTCTTCTGCCTTCTATTTTTCCCAACATCAGCGTCTTTTCCAATGAGCTATCTCTTTGCATCAGGTGGCCAAAATATTGGAGCTTCAGCTTCAGCATTAGCCTTTCCAATGAATTTTCAGGTTTGGTTTCCTTTAGGAGTGACTGGTTTGATCTCCCTGAAGTCCAAGGGACTCTCAAGAGTCTTCTCCAACACCACAGTTCAAAGTCATCAATTCTTTGTGCTCAGTCTTCCTTATGGTCCAACTGTCACGGCCGTACATGACTACAGGGAAAACCATAGCTTTGACTACATGGACTTTTCTCCTTTTTTTTTTTTTTAACATTTATTTTATTTATCTTTTGGGGGGCGGGATGGGGACGGAGGGGGACAGGTAGGCCACTTCTATTGGTCTTTCATTTCTCTATTTTCATCTGTCTTTGTTCTTTGGCTCCTGTAGGCCTCCCATCGTGGTGGCCTCTGTCATTGCAGAGCACCGGCTCTGGGTGCCTGCGCTCCAGAGCTCCGGCTCAGGAACTGGACACATCAGTCCAGCCGCTCCGCGGCACGTGGGATCTTCCCGGGCCAGGGATCGAACCGGCGCCCCTTGCACTGCAAGGCGGTGTCCTTACCCACTGGACCACCAGGGAAGCCCCTACATGGACTTTTGACATTAAAGTACTTACAAAGTAATGCAAGAAGAGAAAAAATAAACCAAGTAAGTTCAAGACTCAAAAAATATATATATAAAGGAAAAATTTAAGAAAGAGAGCGTTAAGTTGTGAGTAGAAAAGTTCTTCAGATGGATGCAGAATTAAAGTTGGAACCAAAGTAACTGAAATGATGTCTTTAACTTCAATTAATCCAGAGTTTCTGGAATGAAACAATCCAATGGTTATATTCCTGAAGCATAGTCATTTTCTGAAATGATTACATGCCTTCTCTCTCATTCAGATTTTAGGGAAAGTGAGGTGAAATGAGGAAGGAAGTGATAGAAGGAACAAAAGAGAACAGAAAGGGATGCAAACACACTGGAGGGAGTTTAGGTGGGCACGCTAAAGACTTGCTGCATACTCAGAAACAAGAATGGAGTGGAGAGCCATTGTCAGATGAAATGACCTAAGCCCTAAGCAAGCATTTCAAGAATTCTGGAAGCAAATGGACTATTATTATATAAATCAAAGGAGGAACAATATTACTGCACTAAGAGTCATTTTGGAAGAAGAATCTCAACTTCATGGCCTTCAATTTTGTATACGAAAAGAGGAAGTGAAGGATTCAAGGGTGTCAGACAAGCAAAATCAGGAAACAGCTGGTATGTACTCTAAGCCATTTAAAACAGCAAACATGAAGAAAATATTTTCTGACCATGGTTTTTGAATTTGTAGCACACTTAGTAAGCTTGCCTCCTATACTTGTTTTGTGAACATTTTGCTGAAGGAAGGTCAAAGTTGGGCTTAATGGATACTTCTTTTTAGAGATAATGATCACTACGTATGTACCTATTCATGAAGTGGTAAACAAGTCAATGTCCATTTTGACAAGATGTACTGAGACAGAGCTGATGATCTTGTGTCAAAGACCATTATGTAGAGTGTTTACTAGTGAGCCTGCATACAATGCACAATATCCATTTATGTGTGCTTAATCGCTCAGTTGTGTCTGACTCTTTGGGACCCTATGGACTGCAGCCCACGGGGGGTTGGTAATCCCCTTACCATGTGATTCTCCAGGCAAGAATACTGGAGTGGGTTGCCATTTCCTTCTCCAGGGCAAAGCTGGAGCATGGTCTGGTTTACATTATGGTTGACATGAATAAACCAAGTAAGTTCAAGACTCAAAAATATATATATAAAGCAAAATTTAAGAAAGAGAGAGTTAAGTTGTGAGTAGAAAAGTTCTTCAGATGGATGCAGAATTAAAGTTGGAACCAAAGTAACTGAAATGATGTCTTTAACTTCAATTAATCCAGAGTTTCTGGAATGAAACAATCCAATGGTTATATTCCTGAAGCATAGTCATTTTCTGAAATGATTACATGCCTTCTCTCTCATTCAGATTTTAGGGAAAGTGAGGTGAAATGAGGAAGGAAGTGATAGAAGGAACAAAAGAGAACAGAAAGGGATGCAAACACACTGGAGGGAGTTTAGGTGGGCACGCTAAAGACTTGCTGCATACTCAGAAACAAGAATGGAGTGGAGAGCCATTGTCAGATGAAATGACCTAAGCCCTAAGCAAGCATTTCAAGAATTTTGGAAGCAAATGGACTATTATTATATAAATCAAAGGAGGAACAATATTACTGCACTAAGAGTCATTTTGGAAGAAGAATCTCAACTTCATGGCCTTCAATTTTGTATACGAAAAGAGGAAGTGAAGGATTCAAGGGTGTCAGACAAGCAAAATCAGGAAACAGCTGGTATGTACTCTAAGCCATTTAAAACAGCAAACATGAAGAAAATGTTTTCTGACCATGGTTTTTGAATTTGTAGCACACTTAGTAAGCTTGCCTCCTATACTTGTTTTGTGAACATTTTGCTGAAGGAAGGTCAAAGTTGGGCTTAATGGATACTTCTTTTTAGAGATAATGATCACTACGTATGTACCTATTCATGAAGTGGTAAACAAGTCAATGTCCATTTTGACAAGATGTACTGAGACAGAGCTGATGATCTTGTGTCAAAGACCATTATGTAGAGTGTTTACTAGTGAGCCTGCATACAATGCACAATATCCATTTATGTGTGCTTAATCGCTCAGTTGTGTCTGACTCTTTGGGACCCTATGGACTGCAGCCCACGGGGGGTTGGTAATCCCCTTACCATGTGATTCTCCAGGCAAGAATACTGGAGTGGGTTGCCATTTCCTTCTCCAGGGCAAAGCTGGAGCATGGTCTGGTTTACATTATGGTTGACATGAGAAAAGAAAATAAAGCCTTGCTATGCCTAGCCCACAGGGACAACTGAGACACACTGTGAAAAACAGTAAAACAGTGTTGAAGTACTTGCTATTTACTGTCAAGGGAAAAAAAAGTATTCATAAGCATGATTTTAAAAATAGGTCCTCAAACTATTTGATAATTCTTCCCTTTTAAGAAATTAAGCAGAATTCTCTTCCTTTCAGGACTTCACTCATGGCTCAGTGGTAAAGAATCTGCCTGCAATGCAGGAGATGCAGGAGAGATGGGTTCAATCCCTGGGTAGGAAGATCCACTGAAGGAGTGCATGGCCTCCCACTCCAGTATTCTTGCCTGGAGAATTCCATGGGCAGGGGAGCCTGGCAGCACAGTCCACAGGGTCACAAAGAGTCAGACATGACTGGAGCAACTGAGCGTGCATGCGCTCTTCCCTTTGAGTGTCACCTGGACTTAATGATTCTCTTGCACTGAGGAGAATATGGCAGAAGATAGCATGGTACTTCCAAGAAACACACACACACATACACAGAGCTGTGGCTTCTGTCCTGGGTTTTTTCTCTCTCATTCTCTCAGATCATTTGATCTGGGGAGAGCCAGCCCCCATGTTGTGTGAGCAGCTCTGTGGAAAGACCCACATGGTGAGGAACTGAACAACAGCCCTGTGAGTGATATTTGGAGCAGATTCTCCAGTCTGTTCAGATGCCTGCCATCCCAACCGATAACTTGATTTCAGTCTTGTGGGATACTCTGAGCCAAAACCACCCAGCTAAGCATATCTTCATTCTTGACCCTCAGAAGCCTGTGAGAAAGCTTGCTGGTTTAAGCTGCTAAGAGTTGGCACAATTTCTTACACAGAAGGAGTTAACAATGGGTTCTGAATCCTCCATCTATCCTCTCTCCTTGCCAAGCAAGGAAATAATTTACCATCCATATCTTTTGAATGCAAAGTAAAAGTGTTCTCCTAATTTGTTGCTTGGTTTAAGACTGAAGCTGATTTATTAGTAATAAGAGGGTGATTAATAAATACTTATTGATTGATGGAATGGTTTGTACCATCTAGGAGCTCATTATTTTAAATGAAGACAGTACAGAGGAACTATGATTTAATAATCCCAGAAATTTAAAAATGATTCATTATCAACAAATTAAGTACCAACAATATAGCCAAGGGACAACTGAGACACACTGTGAAAACAGTAAAACAGTGTTGAAGTACTTGCTATTTACTGTCAAGGGAAAAAGTATTCATAAGCATGATTTTAAAAATAGGTCCTCAAACTATTTGATAATTCTTCCCTTTTAAGAAATTAAGCAGAATTCTCTTCCTTTCAGGACTTCACTCATGGCTCAGTGGTAAAGAATCTGCCTGCAATGCAGGAGATGCAGGAGAGATGGGTTCAATCCCTGGGTAGGAAGATCCACTGAAGGAGTGCATGGCCTCCCACTCCAGTATTCTTGCCTGGAGAATTCCATGGGCAGGGGAGCCTGGCAGCACAGTCCACAGGGTCACAAAGAGTCAGACATGACTGGAGCAACTGAGCGTGCATGTGCTCTTCCCTTTGAGTGTCACCTGGACTTAATGATTCTCTTGCACTGAGGAGAATATGGCAGAAGATAGCATGGTACTTCCAAGAAACACACACACACATACACAGAGCTGTGGCTTCTGTCCTGGGTTTTTTCTCTCTCATTCTCTCAGATCATTTGATCTGGGGAGAGCCAGCCCCCATGTTGTGTGAGCAGCTCTGTGGAAAGACCCACATGGTGAGGAACTGAACAACAGCCCTGTGAGTGATATTTGGAGCAGATTCTCCAGTCTGTTCAGATGCCTGCCATCCCAACCGATAACTTGATTTCAGTCTTGTGGGATACTCTGAGCCAAAACCACCCAGCTAAGCATATCTTCATTCTTGACCCTCAGAAGCCTGTGAGAAAGCTTGCTGGTTTAAGCTGCTAAGAGTTGGCACAATTTCTTACACAGAAGGAGTTAACAATGGGTTCTGAATCCTCCATCTATCCTCTCTCCTTGCCAAGCAAGGAAATAATTTACCATCCATATCTTTTGAATGCAAAGTAAAAGTGTTCTCCTAATTTGTTGCTTGGTTTAAGACTGAAGCTGATTTATTAGTAATAAGAGGGTGATTAATAAATACTTATTGATTGATGGAACGGTTTGTACCATCTAGGAGCTCATTATTTTAAATGAAGACAGTACAGAGGAACTATGATTTAATAATCCCAGAAATTTAAAAATGATTCATTATCAACAAATTAAGTACCAACAATATTTTCATGTAACACATCAATAGATTAAAGAAAAAGACCGTTCCCAAAAGAAGTTGATATGAATCAACACTGAACAAAAACAATCAACAATGAAAAAATTATTGTGATGAACTAGGAAGGAACAGAGAAAATTTCTCTAACCTGATAAAGGGTATAAACCAAAAACTTAACAACAGTTTACTAAATAGAGATACCTTAGAAACATCTCCATGAATGCCAAGGAAAAACTGATAAGAATATCAGGAATCAATACATCTGCTTAAAATTTTATTGGCCAAAGCAATAATAAAACAAGAAAAGATAGGTGTAAGGGGAAGAATGTCTACATAGAAAATTCAAGAAAATCTATAAATCAATAACAGGAGATAATGAGAATTTAGGGACATTTTCCCCTAAAAAGAAACATTGGAAAAAAATCTGTAACATTTAAAAAATTGGTTATAACCAAATCTGAACTGTAACTTAAAAATCCCATTCATAATCTCAATGTGAAATGTAACGCGGTGATGATGGAGGTTTAGTCAGCAAGTCATGTCCAACTCTTGCAACCCGTGAACTGGAGCCTGCCAAGCTCCTCCTCCTAAACATAATATACCTATATTTTAATCTATTAAAGAGTATGTAAGATTTTATAAAGTAAATTTTAAAACATTATGAAAAATATAAAATAAGGACTGAATAAATACAGTGATAAAACATGTCCACAAATGGGCACGTGAACTTTTTACTAAGTACAAAGTATTTAGTACAAGTCTACAATTTCATCAGGGTTCAGGGAACTTGACTTAAAATTTGTGTGGATGAGGAAAGGGCTGGAGCCACCCAAGGCGACAGTGAAACAGGAGAATAAGCTCAAGGAATTTTCTATGAAGCATATAAAACTTGTCTTAAAGCTGTAGAAACTAAGAGCAGTATCGACACTGGAATAGATAAACAGTTGATCAGAAAACAAAAGAAACATTCATATAGAATACAGAAATTCAACATATGATGATGATAGTCTTTAAATCAGTGGAGAAAGAATGACATAAATGGTTTTCTGTATACAAAGAGCCAACACAAAGTTAGATCCTTAACTCATGATATACACTAAAACAAAAGCAAGGGAGATTAAAATGAGGAAAACTAAACTTTGGGATATTTGTATGAAAATATGATAGGCTAATTTTATCACTCTTAGGAGAGGAATGCTTTTGTGAACTAAATATTAAAATAATAAATTGTAATGCAAAGAGCTGACAAATTTAATTACATTTGATATTTTTAAAGCTTAATTTTAGAGTAAAAAAAAAACAAGCCACAGGTTTAGAAATGATATTCATGACACACAGCTGACAAGTATTAATTTTTTAACAAAACACAGCCCTTAGAAATCAATGAGAGAAACAACACAAGTAATTCACCAGAAAAGAAAAAAGGGCAAATAATACAAAGAGGCAACTCACAGAAAAGGAGAGTTATTTGGTCTATAAACATTTGAAAACATGTTCTATCTCTATCAGAGTACAAACATCCATCACACTCATAAGACTAGCAATTATTAAAATGAAGACTCACCACAGCCAAATGGGAAAAAAGAAAACTAATAGTTATTTTAAATCAATTACTATGTAAACATAGTATTAAAAACACAGATAAAATGATAAGCACTAAAAAAAGCTAGTCGTTAACTCTGAGAAATTAGGAAGTAAAGTGAAAGTCAGTAGGTCATGTCTGACTCTGCGACCCTGTGGACTATAGCCCCCCAGGCTCCTCTGTCCATGGAATTCTCAGGTAAGAATACCAGAGTGTGCAGCCATCCCCTTCTCCAGGGGATGTGCTTGAAACCCAAGGCTCAAACCAGGGTCTCCTATACTGCTAACAATTAACTTGACTTAAAATTTGTGTGGATGAGGAAAGGGCTGGAGCCACCCAAGGCGACAGTGAAACAGGAGAATAAGCTCAAGGAATTTTCTATGAAGCATATAAAACTTGTCTTAAAGCTGTAGAAACTAAGAGCAGTATCGACACTGGAATAGATAAACAGTTGATCAGAAAACAAAAGAAACATTCATATAGAATACAGAAATTCAACATATGATGATGATAGTCTTTAAATCAGTGGAGAAAGAATGACATAAATGGTTTTCTGTATACAAAGAGCCAACACAAAGTTAGATCCTTAACTCATGATATACACTAAAACAAAAGCAAGGGAGATTAAAATGAGGAAAACTAAACTTTGGGATATTTGTATGAAAATATGATAGGCTAATTTTATCACTCTTAGGAGAGGAATGCTTTTGTGAACTAAATATTAAAATAATAAATTGTAATGCAAAGAGCTGACAAATTTAATTACATTTGAAATTTTTAAAGCTTAATTTTAGAGTAAAAAAAAAACAAGCCACAGGTTTAGAAATGATATTCATGACACACAGCTGACAAGTATTAATTTTTTAACAAAAAACAGCCCTTAGAAATCAATGAGAGAAACAACACAAGTAATCCACCAGAAAAGAAAAAAGGGCAAATAATACAAAGAGGCAACTCACAGAAAAGGAGAGTTATTTGGTCTATAAACATTTGATTTGAAAACATGTTCTATCTCTATCAGAGTACAAACATCCATCACACTCATAAGACTAGCAATTATTAAAATGAAGACTCACCACAGCCAAATGGGAAAAAAGAAAACTAATAGTTATTTTAAATCAATTACTATGTAAACATAGTATTAAAAACACAGATAAAATGATAAGCACTAAAAAAAGCTAGTCGTTAACTCTGAGAAATTAGGAAGTAAAGTGAAAGTCAGTAGGTCATGTCTGACTCTGCGACCCTGTGGACTATAGCCCCCCAGGCTCCTCTGTCCATGGAATTCTCAGGTAAGAATACCAGAGTGTGCAGCCATCCCCTTCTCCAGGGGATGTGCTTGACCCAAGGCTCAAACCAGGGTCTCCTATACTGCTAGCAGATTCTTCACAATCTGCGCTATCAGGGAAATTAATTACTATTTAAACATAGTACTAAAGACACTGATGAAATGACAAACACTAAGAAAAGGCTAACAATTAACTGCAAGAAAGAAGGAAGACAAAAGTATTAGGAGTAGACAGATACAGGGTTTGGAATGTATCTCTATATACTGGCTGAAACATCCAAAACAAGTATGTCAAATGTCAAGGTTTACAAAGCGGGTAAAGGTGCACAAAAATCTGTTAATAAAATGTATGTATTCACTTATAGCTTACACGTACGTCTGTAACTTACCGCATGTTTGGTAGTTTCACTAAATAAAAGTCCATAGGCTAAGCCTGACATCAAGAGAGGTATCTTCTATAGTGACCTAAGATTACTTTCAGAGAATTTACTGGGATTCAGAAGGCAAATGAATTTTTTGGTCAACTGAATATTATACCTTGGGTTTAAAAAACTAGCCTATTACACTTGACCATCTGCTAATGTTAAAAAACAAATTGTGCTTTTTGTAAAACAAGATTTTTTAAATATATCCCCAAATGTGATCTTACCCATAAGAAAAGAACTACCCAGAATATTTTATTTTATGTTTGAAAGCATTTTTTTTCTTTTTTGTCTTTAAGTCTTTGTTTATTTTTCATCCATCTTTATTCTTTGGCATGTGTGGGCCTCCCATCGCAGTGGCCTCTGTTATCGCAGAGCACCAGCTCTGGGAACATGTGCTCCAGAGTGCTGGCTCGGTATTTGGACACATCAGTCCAGCCGCTCCAGGGCACATGGGATCTTCCCAGGCCAGGGATCGAAACGGCGTCCCTTGCACTGCAAGGAGGTGTCTTTACTCACTGGACCACCAGGGAAGCCCCAGTGTGTTTTTTCTTTAAGGAAAATTCCTTAAATTGTCTCTGTGCATTACAGAACATAAATATCATTGCAAACATGCTTTAGATAAAATTAAATCATTTTTAGAGACATATGGTGCCCCAAATTAACTCCCCAAAGACATAATTTAACTGGCTTTTGCAATTTAGGAACCCTGGAAAAAAAGAAAGGGAACATTTCAAGGAAATGAGAAGTGTCCTTATAATGAATTTCTGCTTATAAGAATCAGACATAACAACAGTCTTTTTAATTAAAATACAAATACCATATGTATCGTTATCTGAAAATGAACTATAAATTGTTTTGCCAGAAAACAAAGACCAGTCAATACTGAAAACACAGAAGTCCCTTGAAATACAAAGGTAATAACTTAGCGGGACGGATAGTTCATGGAGAGCCCTCAGTTCTTTGTAGATAATAATTTGTCCATTATTGGACTTGTTTTCAATGCAACTGCTGAAGATTTGACACGGTGAGACAGATTATTAAACCATACCTCATTTATACATTTTGGAAGAAAAATATCCTTCTAAAGACTGGATGGTAGTTTAAAAGAGGACAAACATTTTCTGCAGAGACAAGAAGAATCCATTAAAAATTCGTGCACAAGAAAAAAAAAATTCAAACAGGAAATTAATAGAACCCCTGCAAGAAACCACCCTCATCAATGCGACATGTAAGACAAATATGAGAGATGTGGAACATTTTACATTCTTGAAGGAAAAATCACTTCCAAGTCCACTAGGGTGGGAACTGGAAGTGAGTACGTGGTGCTGGCGATGTGTGACAATTTTTAGGGGGTTTCAGAAGGAAGTATCCGTGTATGCATGCATGGATTAATTCATCATAGGTATCTGAAAATTTGAAAGTACATCTGATGTGACTGCTAGTGAGCTTGAGAATTTCATAGGTGAGAAGCCTTCAGCCTGAGATTGGAAATATTAGGTAGATTTCTTACTGTGGGAGAAAATGAAAGCATTTCAGATAATCTCCTTGTGTTTCTTAACTATAAACCAAATCGTCAGCCTGAGATTGGAATATTTACTGCAGGAGGTGTCTTTACTCACTGGACCACCAGGGAAGCCCCAGTGTGTTTTTTCTTTAAGGAAACTTCCTTAAATTGTCTCTGTGCATTACAGAACATAAATATCATTGCAAACATGCTTTAGATAAAATTAAATCATTTTAGAGACATATGGTGCCCCAAATTAACTCCCCAAAGACATAATTTAACTGGCTTTTGCAATTTAGGAACCCTGGAAAAAAAGAAAGGGAACATTTCAAGGAAATGAGAAGTGTCCTTATAATGAATTTCTGCTTATAAGAATCAGACAGAACAACAGTCTTTTAATTAAAATACAAATACCATATGTATAGTTATCTGAAAATGAACTATAAATTGTTTTGCCAGAAAACAAAGACCAGTCAATACTGAAAACACAGAAGTCCCTTGAAATACAAAGGTAATAACTTAGCGGGACGGATAGTTCATGGAGAGCCCTCAGTTCTTTGTAGATAATAATTTGTCCATTATTGGACTTGTTTTCAATGCAACTGCTGAAGATTTGACACGGTGAGACAGATTATTAAACCATACCTCATTTATACATTTTGGAAGAAAAATATCCTTCTAAAGACTGGATGGTAGTTTAAAAGAGGACAAACATTTTCTGCAGAGACAAGAAGAATCCATTAAAAATCCGTGCACAAGAAAAAAAAAATTCAAACAGGAAATTAATAGAACCCCTGCAAGAAACCACCCTCATCAATGCGACATGTAAGACAAATATGAGAGATGTGGAACATTTTACATTCTCGAAGGAAAAATCACTTCCAAGTCCACTAGGGTGGGAACTGGTGCTGGCGATGTGTGACAATTTTTAGGGGGTTTCAGAAGGAAGTATCCGTGTATGCATGCATGGATTAATTCATCATAGGTATCTGAAAATTTGAAAGTACATCTGATGTGACTGCTAGTGAGCTTGAGAATTTCATAGGTGAGAAGCCTTCAGCCTGAGATTGGAAATATTAGGTAGATTTCTTACTGTGGGAGAAAAATGAAAGCATTTCAGATAATCTCCTTGTGTTTCTTAACTATAAACATAGTCAAATCGTCCAACAGGAGAAGCAGCTCAAAGGAAAAAATGATGTATATTTGACAAAGAAGAGAAAAAACATCCTGCATTATGCAGATCTGCATTTGTACCATAGGTAATCCAATTAAAATCATATTGAAAGCTTTGACAAAATGTGATAAGGGAAATAAGAGTATTTTCTTACAGGAACATATTTTAGGTGATAGATAATAAGAACACACATACAGTCATTCATTGGCACGAGACTATTAAAATAATGATTATAATTTCTGACCTGCTTGTTACCAGGTTCCATATACTGAAAAGCATGCTGCCTTTCTCTATTTCTGACAGATAAATAAAACTGATAAGTGAAGACATGTGCATGCAATTTTAATTCAACAGAATGATGTGAAGTGAAGCTCACAAGGCAAATAGCATAAGCCCTATCAATTCTGCTTATTGTAATAACCCAAACAATGGCAATTACAAACTACTCCATAGATTTTTGGCATGCCAGGAATGACAGATCTACAAAATCCAGTTGATACTGATCTTTTTTTTCATACGACTCAGTTATCAAGCTGCACATGTACAATTTACAAATCTTAGAAGTAATGAGATATTCCTTTATTATCAAATCTGTTCCACAGACTGGTATTAAAGATTACACAGCTGATTTCTGGAAATCTCCTTTGTCAACTGCTTAGGTATACTTAAGAAAAATAAAACACACATTCTCCAATTTGGAGCTGGCCTTTAAGGGAATTAATAAGGGACTACTTTATTACTCTAAGCATATAAACAATAATATATTTCAAGATTCTGTATTTGGAACTCTGTTAACAGATAAAAACTCTGATGACATGCGAGAAATCAAGTTGATCCATAACAGACAGTACTAATTCTCAAAGTTAAAGACCAAATCTATCCCTTTGTATGAATATTTACATGTATTTCTTTTGTATACATTACAATTATAACACATATAATGACATAACTAATCAAATATTTTTACATACTTAATAGAAGTAATAAAGTAATAGTAATAATAATAATACTAACAGTAATAATAATAGTGATAGTAAACTAAAGTAGTAATAAAATAATAGTAGATAATGGGTTTGGGAATAAAATTACTGCCTTCTGATATATATATAACTTACAAGTTATAAAGATAATAATTTAGATATTTTGGTTGCCTAAGTTAAAGTTCACACACAGTTCTCTTGAACAGTTCATACAGAAAGAAAAGATTTATCTTAATTCTGAAACTACTAATCTCTGTGATTTAATAAACAGACATTAAGTCAAGAATAAGACAATTTTTAAAAAGCCTATAATAGAAATTATCCTCACAAGAAGAAATCCTAACATTTTGCAAATGAAAGACAACTTTTTTAAAAATTGAAAATGGAATTATATGAAAGCTAAAAATTAGAAGGCTAAGTCATTACTATATTCTAGAGATGAACATATTCTTAAAGTTTTTACTTCCTTGCCTGCCAGTCATCTGTCCAAGAGTAATTAAATCCCTTGATTTTAAAAATATGGTCAAATGAATGCCCTAAGCAGGCCCATTTTGTATTCCTTTATGAGATAAAGCTGAACAATTGCCTTTGATGATTATTTACAGTATATATCTGTACAGTCTTATGAAACCCACTTGTTTCGATGCAAATGAGTCAAGGGTATACTTTAAAATATCATTTCCCTAAAATCAATTCACAATTAAAATGTTATATCAAAAATGATTAATTAAAAAGTTCACTGATCTATTTTGAATCTTCAAGAAGAAATACAACATTTTTCCACTTTAAAGACATCCAGTTCCATTATAAACACTGCCAGTAGTTTTATTTCACTTACACACAAGAAAACATATCTGTTCCTGAAATTATTTTTTGAAGCTATTTGCAGGTTTCAATTGCAAGTGTAAAGAAAATATACAAGACAATCATGCAAATGGGGGTGAGCCTGGGGACAGAAAGAAACCAGTCTGCAGCTCTAAGATATCAGTGGTCAAATACAGATGAACTTCTTTATGAACTACATCTAGAATGCCAAAATCTTATGACCTTATTTTTGTCTTAACTTCTTGTCACTGATATAGAACTGCCTGGAGGCCAGAAAGATTTCAACAATTAGAAAAAAATCTACAAAATAATGCAAATTGTCATGGATGGCAAAAATGAACTAACCCATATGTTGCCTTGAACCAAAGTATCCAAGTGAATCCAGGTGACAGAAAATACATCAAAGACATGTGTATAATAATAAAATAGTGTCTTTCAAGAACCAGTAACTAATTCCATTCTTTCAGCAACCAGTATGAACTAAATTTCAGGAGACTCACAGAATCGGGAAAGCACATGGTATTCAATGAGTACTACATGTTGAATGACCGTAACACATAGTGAGAAAATTACAACAGTTCTGTCATAGTCTGGAAATTCCTGGTCATAGCACTGAATGGGTCACTGGATATCTGAAAGCTCAAGCAGATCTAGGTACCAGTATGCTATGTGACTTTGGATGACAGTGTTATTTGAACCTTAATTGACTTATCAAAGAAACAAGTGTACTAAAACTAAACTGGATTGTCAGTAGACGATGTGGCCACTTGGCTTTCCATTTCTTCAGAGGACTCTGAGAACCTCGTCACCTCTTTTCTTCCCATTTCTTTAACTCGTTCTCCCCTTCAGACTTCTACCACTTCAGTAAAATGACTCTAAGTGAAGATCATCTGTGGTTGAAAGCATGCTTTGATTTTATTCTTGGCCTCCCTGTACTGTTCTATACCTCCTTCTCAGTCTCATTTGCTGGTTCAGAACAACTGTAGCTAAGAAACATTTGAAATTCAGTAAAACTGGGTTTATATCCTACATTTCTACCAGAGAGGATGAAATTCAGGAAGCAGGAAATTGATTTCAGAGAGGGTATATCATTACAAGGAGAAATGATGAACAATAACACAAAAAGGAAATATGTAGATAAAGTCAAGCATTGTTAGTACAAAATAATAATATTATAAGAAGTGGCAGCAAAAATTATAATATTTAATTTGAGACTCTAAAAGAAAGACATTAAAATGCTTTATAACCAAAGTATATACATCTGACTGCCAGAAATATGAATTAAAATGCTCTAACTCATAGTGTACTTAAAAAATACACTGTACTAAAATAAAATAAGAGGCACATTTTATAATCAGGTATTCATGGGAAAATTTAAAGTATATTAATAAAAACAAAATTTCCAATAAAATGTTAGAAACAGTGTTTGACTGTCAAGCTAAAGGAGAAAATGGAATTAAAAAAAAAAAAAAAAACAAGAAAAGAAACCTCAATTAATTAAAAAAGCCAAGCAGAGAGAAAATGGAAGCAATAGAGAAAGCAAGACAACTAGGAAACCAAAAGATAATAAAATGAAGTACAAATACTTAATTGATTACGGTAATTGTGTATGAATTACTCTCATTCACTTACGACAGGAGATTAGATTTCAAAACTGTACTTATGTATACTCTTCAAGAAGTACATTAAAATCTAAAGGTATAGAAGATTGAAACTAAATAATCTAAAGTAACATAGTAGGCAGATATTAGCCTAGCGAAATCTTGGGTATGCAAAGCAAAAGAGATTTAAGACAAACAGTATACTTAGACATAGAGCTGATCAATATACATATATATATATATATATAAAGGAAAATAGCTATTCAATTAATGAAAAACACTTATCAACCAAACACATGTATGGTACTAATGACTAATAATCCACAATACATATCAATGTATAAGAGACTTCAACATAGCCATCTGTTTGGCAAGTCAAAAATTAAAATACTAATGATCAACAGGGCTATTCTAACAAATATTCATATATAAAAATACCCTCACACACATACACACACAGCCTCAAATTATAAACTGTATGATCTTCTTAGGCATACATAAAACTTTATTACTTGAAACTTGCATTTTAAAGCATTAACCATATACAATTCTATGAGACTATAAAGCAAGTCTTATTTTTCCAAGGAAGTAGTATAGTACAAACTATATGCTCTTAAGTTAAAAGAAAATTAACTAGAAGTTAAAAAACAAGGAAAAACTAATATCTTAGTATAGCTTTAGAAGTTTATGAGTATAATTCTAAATAAAAGATGAATCAAAAAATCATAATAAATTCCTAAGTACTGAATACTCTATGATAATTAAACAAATATCAAATGTGTAAGTTACTACCAGATGATACCTAGAAGAACATTTATACCCTTCTATTCTTATATTAGAATCATTACATAGCACACACTTTAATATACAAAATTATTTGTCAATTTTTCCTCAATAAATTTTCAAAATTAAGAAAAATGAAGAAGAAAGGTAGAAATTAAGGAGATGTCATACTAATAAAAACGTTAATGGAGAAGAATAGAATTCTATCTCTGAAAATGTTGGGAAAGAATTTAATGAAATGGAAGTCAAATATAGGATAAGGAAAATCCAAAAAGGCAGAGTTGGTTATTAGAAAAGAAATACTTAATTGATTACGGTAATTGTGTATGAATTACTCTCATTCACTTACGACAGGAGATTAGATTTCAAAACTGTACTTATGTATACTCTTCAAGAAGTACATTAAAATCTAAAGGTATAGAAGATTGAAACTAAATAATCTAAAGTAACATAGTAGGCAGATATTAGCCTAGCGAAATCTTGGGTATGCAAAGCAAAAGAGATTTAAGACAAACAGTATACTTAGACATAGAGCTGATCAATATACATATATATATATATATATAAAGGAAAATAGCTATTCAATTAATGAAAAACACTTATCAACCAAACACATGTATGGTACTAATGACTAATAATCCACAATACATATCAATGTATAAGAGACTTCAACATAGCCATCTGTTTGGCAAGTCAAAAATTAAAATACTAATGATCAACAGGGCTATTCTAACAAATATTCATATATAAAAATACCCTCACACACATACACACACAGCCTCAAATTATAAACTGTATGATCTTCTTAGGCATACATAAAACTTTATTACTTGAAACTTGCATTTTAAAGCATTAACCATATACAATTCTATGAGACTATAAAGCAAGTCTTATTTTTCCAAGGAAGTAGTATAGTACAAACTATATGCTCTTAAGTTAAAAGAAAATTAACTAGAAGTTAAAAAACAAGGAAAAACTAATATCTTAGTATAGCTTTAGAAGTTTATGAGTATAATTCTAAATAAAAGATGAATCAAAAAATCATAATAAATTCCTAAGTACTGAATACTCTATGATAATTAAACAAATATCAAATGTGTAAGTTACTACCAGATGATACCTAGAAGAACATTTATACCCTTCTATTCTTATATTAGAATCATTACATAGCACACACTTTAATATACAAAATTATTTGTCAATTTTTCCTCAATAAATTTTCAAAATTAAGAAAAATGAAGAAGAAAGGTAGAAATTAAGGAGATGTCATACTAATAAAAACGTTAATGGAGAAGAATAGAATTCTATCTCTGAAAATGTTGGGAAAGAATTTAATGAAATGGAAGTCAAATATAGGATAAGGAAAATCCAAAAAGGCAGAGTTGGTTATTAGAAAAGATTAGTAAAATATACAAACTTCCACCAGGATTGACATAATGAAGTAGAAAGTAAAAATCAATTATATTTTAACTAAAAAGAGAAACAGTTCCTTGCCTCTTCATGCTGTGCTCTGACTGCTTCCCAACTTGGTTCTTCAAGCTCTGTGTAGGGAACTCTTATGATCTCCTTTCTATACTTAAAGCAAAACTTTTCTATGGTTGACCCTCTCTCTTCTGAATTTCTATCTCAGGAAACAGCTCTACATAAACTACAAGCAGTCCAGTTAACCAATTTCTGTTTCATATGAAATGCTCCCAAAGAGATTTGTGTTAATTATCCTGTGAATTTAAGAAGGACCTTTGCACATGGCTTTACCCAAGGGAGTAAATCAAACGATAGGAATTGTAGATACTGTACTGTGTTCATGGTAGATAGTACAGAAATAACGGCGACTTCTAGGCCTTCCCAAATTCGACCTCAAATACAGCTACATATGCTATAAATTTCATATGTAGACACTTAGTCATAGTCGGAATAAATGAAAGAGTTGAACCAATTTTTATTATGTTTTCTGTCATGTTAGTCTAAGTATTGTCAAATTGAACAATTGTATTTTTTTTCTTTCACTTTGAGTAAATGAGTTTTGTGGAGAAATCTAGTCACTCCTTTTTCTTTTGACAGCTTGTTCTGCTCATTATATGATATGTGGGATTATCAGATCAATAAGATTTTGCTGTTTCTGAAATACATTATAAAATGGGATAAACTTCCTGAATATTTCTAAATACAAGTTTTAAGTCAAACTTCAAGTCAGAAGGTGAAATTTAAAACATAGAAGCTGACACATAAAACTATTCATGGGGCTTCCTGGTGTCCAGTAACCCTTTATTATATTAGAATCATTACATAGCACACACTTTAATATACAAAATTATTTGTCAATTTTTCCTCAATAAATTTTCAAAATTAAGAAAAATGAAGAAGAAAGGTAGAAATTAAGGAGATGTCATACTAATAAAAACGTTAATGGAGAAGAATAGAATTCTATCTCTGAAAATGTTGGGAAAGAATTTAATGAAATGGAAGTCAAATATAGGATAAGGAAAATCCAAAAAGGCAGAGTTGGTTATTAGAAAAGATTAGTAAAATATACAAACTTCCACCAGGATTGACATAATGAAGTAGAAAGTAAAAATCAATTATATTTTAACTAAAAAGAGAAACAGTTCCTTGCCTCTTCATGCTGTGCTCTGACTGCTTCCCAACTTGGTTCTTCAAGCTCTGTGTAGGGAACTCTTATGATCTCCTTTCTATACTTAAAGCAAAACTTTTCTATGGTTGACCCTCTCTCTTCTGAATTTCTATCTCAGGAAACAGCTCTACATAAACTACAAGCAGTCCAGTTAACCAATTTCTGTTTCATATGAAATGCTCCCAAAGAGATTTGTGTTAATTATCCTGTGAATTTAAGAAGGACCTTTGCACATGGCTTTACCCAAGGGAGTAAATCAAACGATAGGAATTGTAGATACTGTACTGTGTTCATGGTAGATAGTACAGAAATAACGGCGACTTCTAGGCCTTCCCAAATTCGACCTCAAATACAGCTACATATGCTATAAATTTCATATGTAGACACTTAGTCATAGTCGGAATAAATGAAAGAGTTGAACCAATTTTTATTATGTTTTCTGTCATGTTAGTCTAAGTATTGTCAAATTGAACAATTGTATTTTTTTTCTTTCACTTTGAGTAAATGAGTTTTGTGGAGAAATCTAGTCACCCCTTTTTTCTTTTGACAGCTTGTTCTGCTCATTATATGATATGTGGGATTATCAGATCAATAAGATTTTGCTGTTTCTGAAATACATTATAAAATGGGATAAACTTCCTGAATATTTCTAAATACAAGTTTTAAGTCAAACTTCAAGTCAGAAGGTGAAATTTAAAACATAGAAGCTGACACATAAAACTATTCATGGGGGCTTCCCTGGTGGTCCAGGGAGTAAAGAGCCCGCCTTGCAGTGTAAGGGGCACCGTTTTGATCCCTGGCCCGAGAAGATTCCAGGTGCAGTGGAGTGGCTGGACCCGTGTGTCCAATTACTAGCCAGGACTCTGGAGTGCATGTGCCCAGAGCCAGTGCTCTGCAAGGAGAGGCAACTGCGATGGGAGGCCCACACAGGCCAAAGAATAAAGATGGATGAAAATAAATAAATAAAACACCAATAAAAGAGGGCAAAATTAAAAAAAGAAAACTATTCATGGTATCTCTAGGCCATGCCTCATGAATATTCAATAGATGGTTTGGAAGTAAGTTTAAAAAAAAAAAAAAAACAAGATGATAGCTGGGAAAATGTTGCAAACTTAAGAGTAAATGAGAAAGGTGTATGAACACTGAAAAAATAAGGGGACTTCTGAGAAACAGAAAAGATAAAATTATTTACAAACTGAGAAGGACCAACCAATGGAAGGTGTTTGCTTTCTCTGCTATGCAGTTAGGTATGGGGCATGGTTCATGTGATATTCATTTTTGTGTTCCCTGTACCTCATTCGAGGCCAGGTGCATGAAAATCCCTCAATAAATATTATTTGAATGACTTAATTAATAAATATCAGGCCTTTAATGAGTGTCAAGGAAGCTGGGTTATTTTCACTTCAATTACAACAAATTGTACATTGTAAAATTTTATTAGCTATTATGCCTGTTGAACCAACACCACAGGTTAACACTGTATAACATAGACCTGTATTACAGTAGAGACTATGACTGCAAGAGGAAGCCTTTATCGGGGCATCTCCCTGCCCCAGGCAGGAAGAAAATACTTCCTCCTCCATGCTCCCATGGAGGTCTAATATTATCTCTAATAAAGCATGTCACATTGAATTACAAACCTTTTTTAACATGCAAATTTTGCCAGTAGATTCTGAGTACATTGAGAAGATAATATTTGCTTTGTTCCCAATTGTAGCACCGTGTTGTCTAGCACTGTAGCAGGACTTAAGCAACATTCGTTGCATGAAGGTAAGAGAAGGAATACCATGAAAGCATAAATCATGTTTTCTCAAGATGGCCACTTTCTAATCCTTGGATCCTATGACTCTGTTCCTTAAAATGGCAAAAGCGACTTTGTAGATATAATTAAGTTAAAGATTTCCAGATGGGAAGATTATCCTGGATTATTCAGATGGGCCCAGCATCATAAGAACTGTTACAAGAGGGAGACAGGGCACAAAGGCAGAGGAAGATACATGAAGACACAGAGTCAGTGAAGATGCTAATGTCACTGTGAGGACCGGGCCATGAGCTAATGGTGTCAAGCTGCCTCTAGAAGCTGGAAAAGGTGAGGCCACATTCTTAGAGTCTCCACAAGGAACCAGACATCCCTACAGTCCAGCTTCAGCTCAATGAGACTGATTTTGGACTTCTGAGTCTCAGAACCACATGAGAAATCTGTGTGTTTCAATTATGAAGCTGCCATTATTTCTAGTATCAGGAAATAGGCATAGTTCATTTTCACCTACTTTTAAGGAGGCACAGGCTTTTCTTCCCTTTAAATAAATATTTACTGACACCTGTTACTTGCCTAAACTGCATTAGGAGGTGTGGGATATGCAACCCTGTATAAGATGTGATGTTTGTCCTTTTCAGAGTAGAAATCTGCACAGGCCAGGTACATGCAAATAAAAATATGACCAGTGACCAGCAATATAAAAGACTGTTTGTTAAATATCGAGTGGCATAGAAAGCACTAGAGGAGTTCAGAATGAACTGAAGTCACTCTAGCTGCCAGGATCCAGGACAACTTCCTTGAAGAAGTAGGTCTCAAGAAGACTGCTGAAGACAGGAGTGGAATTGTCCACTTTGGGGCCTAAGAAAGGTCAACCTCCTAAGAAGGAGAAACATGAACAAAGAAAGCTGTTGGAAAGGAATTAAGTCTATTTGGACTTTCATGAGCAAAATGGCCTGACTAAAGTCGAAGAAAGAAGAGAAGGTGGGGAAAGGTCGGGAGAGGGTGGAGTAGGAGAAAGTTGGAGCATGCTAAATACCAGAGGCAAGGGTTAGAATTTCACCCTAGAGTCGGTTACTTGTGTCTGTCGCCAAGGAGTAGTATAAATATAAAACAAAACAGCCTCTCCTTTCTCACATCTACTCAGTTCTGTTTAGTCTCTTTTGGTTTATCAGCAGCCTCATATAACCTATTTACCTCCAGTGACCCGGAGCAAGCTCAGGGCTACCCAAGAATCTTCCCTCTTTTCTCAAGCATGCCCACCCAGCTGGCTGCTAAATATCTTAAATGCTAAGTCTGAAATTTGTCTGGATTCCATTCTTCTCTTATTATTACTATGGTATTGGACAAGTTACTTAACTGCACAATTTCCTTCCCACATTCTCAGAAATTTTTCTTCTGCTAAATATGACAGTCAACCCAATCCAAATCAAAATATCAATGACACTTGTTGGGAAGGCGGTATTTAATGGTGACTTTTAAATGTATCTGGTATATTAAAAATGTGTGTTTTTTATATTTTTGACCAAATAAACATTAAAGTGGAAGATGCTGTCATATTATATGTAAGTTACACCAAATAAAAAGAGCTAAGCTATGCACATGGCAGTGCAGGTCTTTTTTTGAATTATAGTTTTCACTGAACACATACACCAGGAGTGCGATTGCTGAATCAGTTTCAGTTTTTGAAGGACCCTGTTCTGCAGATTGGCTGCACTAATTTATGTTCCCACTAGCTATGAAAGTTTATTCCTTTTTCTCCACAACTTCTCCAGCATTTATTATTTGTAGACTTTTTATTATGGCCATTTTGACTTGTCTGAGGTGATTTCTCATTGTAGTTTCGATTGTATTTCTCTAATTATTAGCATTTCTGTAATAATTAGCAATTATGAACATTTTTTCATGTGCCTATTGTCCATTTTCATCTCTTCTCTGGAGAAGTATCCATCAGTAGATGAATGGATAAAGATGTTATATATATATATGTATATATATATATATATATATACACACACACATATATATATATATATATCAGTAGATGAATGGGTAAAGATGTAATATACATACATACATATATATATATACACACACACCCATATATATATTAGTCAATGAATGGATAAAGTTGTAATACACACACACACACACATACATGTATATATATACACACACACAATGGAACATTTGCCATATTCCACATTGGAATATTAGTCATCAAAAAGAATGAAATAATATAAATAGCAAAAATATAAATGGACCCAAAGATTATCATACTAAGTGAAGTAAATCAGAAAGAGAAAGCAGAAGAAGACAAATACTATATGATACTATTTATATATAGAATCTAAAAATAAAAGATACATATGAACTTATTTATGAAAAAGAAAGAGATTTACAGACATAGAAAATAAACATATGGTTACCAAAGAATAGAAGGATAAAATAGGAATTCAGGATTAAAATATACACATTACTATATATTTAAAAAAACCAACAAGGTCCTACTATTTAGCACAGGGAATCTATATTCAATATCTTGCAATAACTTGTTGGAAAAGAGTCAAAAAAGGATATATGTATATATATGCATATATAATTGAGTCACTTTGCTGTGACTAAACAATATAATAAAAAAGAAAAAAATTGGATGCATTTGATTGCAAGCAAAATTTAAAATGCTGCATTAAGTTCGCCAAATTTGCATCTAAAAATAGCTGAACCAAAAGTCAAAAATTTGATATAAAAAAAAAATACAAAACATACAAATCAATAAAAAAAAAAGAATACTTTACTAGAAAAAATGAGCAAAGAGCAGGAACACATTAGAAATGAATTAAAATAAATGTTAAAGTTATAGAAAAGTCAGTGCTATGTATACCGGGGAAGGCAGGGAAGGTAAATGTCACCTTGGCTAAGCAAAGGTGTCTAGATATTTGGTTTAACACTATTCTAGATGCTTTCATGAAAGTATTCCCTGGTGGCTCAGACATTAAAGAATACATCTGCAATGTGAGACGCAGGAGGCCTAGGTTCCATCCCTGGGTCAGGAAGATCCCCTGGAGGAGGGCATGGCAACCCACTCCAGTATTCTTGCCTGGAGAATCCCATGGACAGAGGAGTCTGGTGGGCTACAGTCCATAGGGTCCATATATATATACACGTACTCAAATATACACATACACTGTTTCTCTGGAGAACCCCAAACTGTGACCAATACAATAGCAATCTAAGGAAAGCAAAGATGGTACTTTCATATATTAGCAATTTTTATATAAGAATCCATTGGGAAAAATCAATTACATTTATTTTTATACTATCCAAAGTAACAGATGATACTTTTTCTATAGTTCTAATTACGTGTACCAAAGAGAAAGTAACAATCTTTCTCTATACGATTTCTAACACTAGTGAAAACCTGAAAGAACCAAAATTAAACTATAGTACTGAATGCAATTATGCTGTATTTTCTGTGTATTTTCTTGACTTTCACTAAAGTTCAGACAGAAGAATTATATGTTTTATTTCACAGGAGGTTATGTTTCAAAAGGAGAAATAAATAAGCACATTTCTCTTTCAACATGAGATTAATTTACAATCTAATTACTACTTATCATATATAAAGATCTGGGAGACTCAACTGGTTGACTGCATTGATATATTTTTAGAACAAGTCATCTTGAGGATAAAATTGTTGATTACTGCTCTTCTCCTCATCCATTGTAATAGGCTAAGATAACTTATTTAAGATTGAATTGTTTTGGTGTCATTTCTAATCCCAAAATGTTTATTAAGAAGCACTGTTTTAAGAGGAGAAAATTTCTAATGTCTCAGTGCATTACATGGGCTAATTTACCTACAAGGTCACAATCCATTGGAGAGGAATGTACAAATAAATGTCTAATAAATGTTTTTTGATGGCAACGATAATTCCCAATTTAATGAGTTTTTTTTTCCCTAAATTTCATCATAAGGCTAAAACTAGTTGCTTGTATTTAAATATTATATAAACAATAGCAGTTGCAATAGCTTATGTTTAGCAAGTGCTTTTCATAAGTCAAGTGCTTTAGATATAGATGCAACATCTCAACAGGTACTCCCTCTCCCACCACAGTAAACACAATTCTAAAGTGATTCCCAGTGAGTCGTACCCTTGGAGAGTCCTCCCTTTGAGTGGGACAGTACCTGTGACTTGCTTCTGGTCAGCAGAATATAGCAAGGTTGATGGGGTTTCACTCCCATGGTTATGTCAGGCTACTGCTGTTGTTCAGTCACTAAGTCATGTCCAACTCTTCACAACCCCATGGACTGTAGCCCACCAGACTCCTCCGTCCTTGGGATTCCCCCAGCAAAAATACTAGAGCGGGTTGCCATTTCCTTCTGAGGGGATCTTCCTGACTGAAGGACTGAACCCCCATCTCCTGCTCAGCACGTGGATTCTTTACCACTGCACCACCTGGGAAGTACTGTTATTACTGTAATACCATTCCCTCAAACATCCACAGAGCCATCCTTCACATCTTTACTCAGAAGAATCCATTTCAGTGAATCCTTCTGCAGCCCCCCTATGTAGAATCCCACTCAGTCCCCGCATTTCCAATACACAGTCTGGATCTACTTCTTAATATCTATTTCTTAATATTTGAGTTATCTGCTTTGCTATCTGTCTCCATCACTAGGACAGAAATATTAGTTTTGTCCACTACTACACATCTAACACATAAAAGAGTGCTTTCCACCCAGTAGATCCATAATAATTTATTTTTGAAAAAATGATGCTGTTTCAGATTCATTAGCAGTAGGATTTATATTTTGAATTCTTATTTGAAAAGAGTGCAGACTTCTTGGGAACAGATGTATACCCTATCTTATGCTTGATTTTAGAACCAGTGAGAATAATATTGAATTATCTCCTTGGAATTCCAGGTGATGTGAACTCTGCCATAAAACTATTCCATGACATTGGCCACATTATCACTGTCTTCTAATTAGGCAAGTTAAAGTTCATAGTCCACTCTATCCAATGGTTTTTCTTTCTTTCTTTTTTTCTGTCTCTAAGTCATCATTTAATTTTCACCTATCTTTATTCTTCAGCCTGTGTGGACCTTCCACTGCAGTGGCCTCTCCTATTGCAGAGTACTGACTCTGGGCGCATGCGCTCCAGAGCACTGGCTTGTAATTGGACACACCGGTCCAGCTGCTCCACAGCATATGGGATCTACCCAGACCAGGGATCAAACTGGTGCCTTGCATGGCAAAGCAGACTCTTTACCCACTGGACCACCACAGAAGCCCAGTGAGTCGTACCCTTGGAGAGTCCTCCCTTTGAGTGGGACAGTACCTGTGACTTGCTTCTGGTCAGCAGAATATAGCAAGGTTGATGGGGTTTCACTCCCATGGTTATGTCAGGCTACTGCTGTTGTTAAGTCACTAAGTCATGTCCAACTCTTCACAACTCCATGGAGTGTAGCACACCAGGCTCCTCCGTCCTTGGGATTCCCCCAGCAAAAATACTAGAGCGGGTTGCCATTTCCTTCTGAGGGGATCTTCCTGACTGAAGGACTGAACCCCCATCTCCTGCTCAGCACGTGGATTCTTTACCACTGCACCACCTGGGAAGTACTGTTATTACTGTAATACCATTCCCTCAAACATCCACAGAGCCATCCTTCACATCTTTACTCAGAAGAATCCATTTCAGTGAATCCTTCTGCAGCCCCCCTATGTAGAATCCCACTCAGTCCCCGCATTTCCAATACACAGTCTGGATCTACTTCTTAATATCTATTTCTTAATATTTGAGTTATCTGCTTTGCTATCTGTCTCCATCACTAGGACAGAAATATTAGTTTTGTCCACTACTACACATCTAACACATAAAAGAGTGCTTTCCACCCAGTAGATCCATAATAATTTATTTTTGAAAAAATGATGCTGTTTCAGATTCATTAGCAGTAGGATTTATATTTTGAATTCTTATTTGAAAAGAGTGCAGACTTCTTGGGAACAGATGTATACCCTATCTTATGCTTGATTTTAGAACCAGTGAGAATAATATTGAATTATCTCCTTGGAATTCCAGGTGATGTGAACTCTGCCATAAAACTATTCCATGACATTGGCCACATTATCACTGTCTTCTAATTAGGCAAGTTAAAGTTCATAGTCCACTCTATCCAATGGTTTTTCTTTCTTTCTTTTTTTCTGTCTCTAAGTCATCATTTAATTTTCACCTATCTTTATTCTTCAGCCTGTGTGGGCCTTCCACTGCAGTGGCCTCTCCTATTGCAGAGTACTGACTCTGGGCGCATGCGCTCCAGAGCACTGGCTTGTAATTGGACACACCGGTCCAGCTGCTCCACAGCATATGGGATCTACCCAGACCAGGGATCAAACTGGTGCCCCTTGCATGGCAAAGCAGACTCTTTACCCACTGGACCACCACAGAAGCCCTATTTAATGGTTTTTACGTGTTAGATGATGGAAGAAAATAAGGTCTTGAAATTTCTCATGAAAAGGTACAGAGTTCTAAAAGATATGCCATACCTTTAACATGCATGTAAAAAAATCCCAGCTTTATAGTTTTATTATTATCTGTCTGATTTTTAGGATTGTTTTTCTTCCCCTCTCTCTCTTCCATTGTAGAAGTTCCATTTCATAATGGGCTACTGATCAGACCTGTTATTCTAATGGTGGAGTCCCAAAGGAAAACATGTTTCAGATGTAAAGTATTCCCCTCAGATTCCCTAGCGGTCATGGAAAGCAGGAGAAATTCTTGAAGTATGAAGTCACTGTCACCATTGTCAAAGCACTGTAGTGTGGGAAATGAACCGCAAATAAAATCAAAGGGTAGTTCTTCCAAAGCATCGAATATTAGTGCACAAACAACAATGTTTTTTGTTAAAGTACAAAATATTTCAGATTCAATTTTAATGTTTAAATATCCAGAGAACACATCTCAGCCTAGGTACAGGAAGTGGCAAGTTTTTAACACACTTGTAAACAGCAATATATAAGAAATTAAAGACTCTCCATCAAAGAACTGAAATATTTCATTTACTTCTAGAAATAAGGAATTCTGTACAGATCCAACCAGACTTCCACAGCAAATACCACCATGAAGGTAGCTCTCTGTCCTTTGCTCTAAGGAATTAATTCTAAGGTATGCATAGTTTTTTCCTTTAAGGACTTCTTAAGTCTAAATTAAATAGCCTCAATAAAGTAGTATTAAAGTTGAACTGAAATCCATGAGAGCAAGACAATTTGGAGGTAGGTTAACATTCCTTTCTTGCTCTTCAACCTTAAATCAGCCTGCTGTGTTAAGGTATTGTAATGATCTAAGACAGTGTGTCATCTTTCATGCGAGCCAGCATATGTTACAATTCCTGGATTCGAGAATAGCTATTCCCCCAAATTATTATCTTAACTACACAGTCATTCTCAGTTTAGATTTAGGTCAGGCACCAAAAGTTACTCTATAATGTTGGGAATGAATATCATAACCCTTATCTCAAAGTCTAATTATCAAAGCTTTATATCCTGAAATGCATTCTAGGACACACAGGAATTAGAAAAGATTTTGGTTTTACGTGTTAGATGATGGAAGAAAATAAGGTCTTGAAATTTCTCATGAAAAGGTACAGAGTTCTAAAAGATATGCCATACCTTTAACATGCATGTAAAAAAATCCCAGCTTTATAGTTTTATTATTATCTGTCTGATTTTTAGGATTGTTTTTCTTCCCTCTCTCTTCCATTGTAGAAGTTCCATTTCATAATGGGCTACTGATCAGACCTGTTATTCTAATGGTGGAGTCCCAAAGGAAAACATGTTTCAGATGTAAAGTATTCCCCTCAGATTCCCTGGCGGTCATGGAAAGCAGGAGAAATTCTTGAAGTATGAAGTCACTGTCACCATTGTCAAAGCACTGTAGTGTGGGAAATGAACCGCAAATAAAATCAAAGGGTAGTTCTTCCAAAGCATCGAATATTAGTGCACAAACAACAATGTTTTTTGTTAAAGTACAAAATATTTCAGATTCAATTTTAATGTTTAAATATCCAGAGAACACATCTCAGCCTAGGTACAGGAAGTGGCAAGTTTTTAACACACTTGTAAACAGCAATATATAAGAAATTAAAGACTCTCCATCAAAGAACTGAAATATTTCATTTACTTCTAGAAATAAGGAATTCTGTACAGATCCAACCAGACTTCCACAGCAAATACCACCATGAAGGTAGCTCTCTGTCCTTTGCTCTAAGGAATTAATTCTAAGGTATGCATAGTTTTTTCCTTTAAGGACTTCTTAAGTCTAAATTAAATAGCCTCAATAAAGTAGTATTAAAGTTGAACTGAAATCCATGAGAGCAAGACAATTTGGAGGTAGGTTAACATTCCTTTCTTGCTCTTCAACCTTAAATCAGCCTGCTGTGTTAAGGTATTGTAATGATCTAAGACAGTGTGTCATCTTTCATGCGAGCCAGCATATGTTACAATTCCTGGATTCGAGAATAGCTATTCCCCCAAATTATTATCTTAACTACACAGTCATTCTCAGTTTAGATTTAGGTCAGGCACCAAAAGTTACTCTATAATGTTGGGAATGAATATCATAACCCTTATCTCAAAGTCTAATTATCAAAGCTTTATATCCTGAAATGCATTCTAGGACACACAGGGAATTAGAAAAAGATTTTGATTATTGCTTAATATGGAGGTATATGTTTATGTTTGCAAACAGTACTTGTATACAAGTGACTCAAATGTGGCAAAACAGCCACAGACAGTCCCAATAGAAGTTGCAAAATCAAACATTCAGGCATGAAAAGTCTTTTTCTTAAGTTGATTTCAAGCTTCATCCTTTTTTCTGCAATAACTAAAGCAAAGCCACAGTAGCTGCAGCCATTTGCATCTAAGGAAGAGCTGTTTTGCTTTGGTGATATAGTTAATGAGTCTAAAAATATTCAGTATAATAATTCTGTCAAGGCCCCCACAGTCTCCTCAATGAGCAGAAGCCTGCAGGATTCCAATGGGGAGCCGAGTAATGAGCTCTCAGCATTCGCTCCCACACCGTCCAGGCGAAATATACTCGGGCCTCTAGAGTTCCACATCATTAGCAACATGAAACAAAGACACATGCTTGACTTTAATAAGCGACTAAAGTTGCTGGCTTACTAGTCTGTTACTGCATGTAAACTCTGTATTTCAAAATAGGTCCTTGCAAAGAGAAGGCAGGGAGGGCTTTGGCAAACAGAGTTAGGCTTAATTTAATGTGGTAAATGATGGAGTCCAATGGGGGAAAAAAAAAAAGACACAGGAAGTGATGAGTTCCTGACACTACGTCTCCTGGGCTCATTGCAGTCTGCTGTCTCGCTGCTGAAGATGATGGTGAGGTGGGCTGCAGCAATAGGGCTGTAGGCATATGTGACTGAATTTTAGTTGATATTCTTGCAAGACAGGAAGTGAACAAGCTCATTTTCCCCCGGGAAAGGGTCAGATATGATTAACTTGGGCATGACCAAATAGGTCAATAATATGACAATGAATTTCTAGCACAATAATTAAGTGGGAAAATTTGTGTGATTTGTTCTTCTTGTTCTGCACATACCAATAAGGCATTAGCATGGATTCATTTAGTTTCTTTCATTAGGTAGAATCACAGAGCTACAATTTAAGATAGCGACAGTTCAATTTGAATACTTAAAAGTTATTTCTGCAAAACAACATTAAATTATTTTTCTTTTTTTTTTAAATGCATTCTAGGACACACAGGGAATTAGAAAAAGATTTTGATTATTGCTTAATATGGAGGTATATGTTTATGTTTGCAAACAGTACTTGTATACAAGTGACTCAAATGTGGCAAAACAGCCACAGACAGTCCCAATAGAAGTTGCAAAATCAAACATTCAGGCATGAAAAGTCTTTTTCTTAAGTTGATTTCAAGCTTCATCCTTTTTTCTGCAATAACTAAAGCAAAGCCACAGTAGCTGCAGCCATTTGCATCTAAGGAAGAGCTGTTTTGCTTTGGTGATATAGTTAATGAGTCTAAAAATATTCAGTATAATAATTCTGTCAAGGCCCCCACAGTCTCCTCAATGAGCAGAAGCCTGCAGGATTCCAATGGGGAGCCGAGTAATGAGCTCTCAGCATTCGCTCCCACACCGTCCAGGCGAAATATACTCGGGCCTCTAGAGTTCCACATCATTAGCAACATGAAACAAAGACACATGCTTGACTTTAATAAGCGACTAAAGTTGCTGGCTTACTAGTCTGTTACTGCATGTAAACTCTGTATTTCAAAATAGGTCCTTGCAAAGAGAAGGCAGGGAGGGCTTTGGCAAACAGAGTTAGGCTTAATTTAATGTGGTAAATGATGGAGTCCAATGGGGGAAAAAAAAAAAAGACACAGGAAGTGATGAGTTCCTGACACTACGTCTCCTGGGCTCATTGCAGTCTGCTGTCTCGCTGCTGAAGATGATGGTGAGGTGGGCTGCAGCAATAGGGCTGTAGGCATATGTGACTGAATTTTAGTTGATATTCTTGCAAGACAGGAAGTGAACAAGCTCATTTTCCCCCGGGAAAGGGTCAGACATGATTAACTTGGGCATGACCAAATAGGTCAATAATATGACAATGAATTTCTAGCACAATAATTAAGTGGGAAAATTTGTGTGATTTGTTCTTCTTGTTCTGCACATACCAATAAGGCATTAGCATGGATTCATTTAGTTTCTTTCATTAGGTAGAATCACAGAGCTACAATTTAAGATAGCGACAGTTCAATTTGAATACTTAAAAGTTATTTCTGCAAAACAACATTAAATTATTTTTCTTTTATTTTTAACATGGGCTTTTGTATTCCAGCATTGAACAAGTGATCTGGAATCTCTCTGTACATGCATGCATACTAATTGCTTCATGAGTGAGTCTCCCTTATCATATCAGGTCTTACTGATAGCAGTCACCAGGATAAAGGAAGAATTACTGCAGAGGATGAAATAGGTTAAAAACAAATGCTCCATGTAGGGATATTAGGAGTCAACATATTTTACATTTAGGCGGTTCCTGTCACTTATTAAAATATTTCAACCTTTCTTCAAATAAAACATTCATGTTTATATAATCTCTAAATCTTATCACTGGAAGAGAAATCACAAATCATAAAATCTTCTATTTCAGATTATAATAAAATCTGCTATTTCATTTCATGTAGTGCTTCATTCTAGGGTGTTCACACACACAAGGAAAAAATGCTAAAAAACCACATTTTTCTGTATTATCAGTTAAAATAAGAGAGGACTCCCCTTCCAATTTACTATTGGGATTTAAAAAATGAGGTTTCCATAAGTGTTTTTTTTTAAAAAAAAACATTTATTTTATTTTTTTTTATTTACTTATTTTCATCCATCTTTATTCTTTGGCCTGTGTGGGCCTCTCATTGCAGTGGCCTCTCTCCTTGCAGAGCACCAGCTCTGGGCACATGTGCTCCAGAGCACTGGCTCGTAATTGGACACATGGGTCCAGCTGCTTTGAGGCACATGGGATCTTCCTGGGCCAGGGATCGAACTGGTACCCCTTGTACTGCAAGGCGGGCTCTTTATTCACTGAGCCACAAGGGAAGTGCCATAAGAGTTCTTTTAAATTTCAAGTTCTTGTTTGTTTTTTCCTGTGGCCAAGATAATCTTCAATCCTTTTCCTTCGATTTAATATACAGTGATTTTGCCTGTAATATTGGAAACTATGCAGTTCATAAGGATGCCTTTAGCAAGTCCCTGGTAGCTCACCTGGTAAATAATCCGCCTGCAATGCAAGAGACCCTGGTCTGACCCCTGGGTCAGGAAGATCCCCTGGAGGAGGGCATGGCAACCCATTCCAGTATTCTTTTCTGGAGAATTTCATGAACAGAGGAGTCTGGTGGGCTTCAGTCCATGGGTCGCAAAGAGTCAGACACAAAGCAGCAACTAACACTTTCACTTTAACAAGTGAAGGTCAAAAATGACAGAATTCAGTCGGAAGCCAATGCAAATATCAAGGAAGATATTCAACCATCCATCGGCTATCTTTGGTTACGGTTATGCAACTATCTTAACAAGAAGGACACCATGATATACTTTAATATTTTGCAAAAATCAACATCTGCCCTAAATAGTCATAAGAGTAAACTCCAGTAACCTCCTAAATAAGTCAATCTAGAATACTTTTTTGAAGGTTAATTTCATTCTGCCTTTAGTTTCTTTTTCTTTTGAAAAGTGAAACTAAACGTCTGGTTTCCAGTTTCTAGTACTTCTTCTGCCTGCGCCACAGCTTCTCATCAGTAACTGGTGCTGGTTCCTTGATCACATGGGCACATTCTTTCAGGACTAAGGAACTAAGGAATGCTATGCTGAGTCTCGAAAATGTTTCTTCATGAGTTCTGGGCTCTCACATGACTATTTACTCTTTCTAAGTTTATGATTAATTTTTTTGGGGAAGAAGATTGAGTACTTAGTCAATGAAGGCATCATAATGGGGTTGAAGCTCCTCCAGAAGCCCCATCCCAGACAATGTCTTTGATTTGTCCTATCTGGAAACTCCTAGGAAAAGTCCCATACTGAAAGCTTACCTTTGTTTGACATGACTCACACTTCCTGAGGGTGAACAAGCCTAGTCCCAGGACATTTGTCTAAAACAATCAGGTGTTTAACACGCTAATCAAAACTGTAGGAAAAGTCTAGCCAGAAGGGGCCATGACCCCAAATGTAAGAGTTCTTTTAAATTTCAAGTTCTTGTTTGTTTTCCTGTGGCCAAGATAATCTTCAATCCTTTTCCTTCGATTTAATATACAGTGATTTTGCCTGTAATATTGGAAACTATGCAGTTCATAAGGATGCCTTTAGCAAGTCCCTGGTAGCTCACCTGGTAAATAATCCGCCTGCAATGCAAGAGACCCTGGTCTGACCCCTGGGTCAGGAAGATCCCCTGGAGGAGGGCATGGCAACCCATTCCAGTATTCTTTTCTGGAGAATTTCATGAACAGAGGAGTCTGGTGGGCTTCAGTCCATGGGTCGCAAAGAGTCAGACACAAAGCAGCAACTAACACTTTCACTTTAACAAGTGAAGGTCAAAAATGACAGAATTCAGTCGGAAGCCAATGCAAATATCAAGGAAGATATTCAACCATCCATCGGCTATCTTTGGTTACGGTTATGCAACTATCTTAACAAGAAAGACACCATGATATACTTTAATATTTTGCAAAAATCAACATCTGCCCTAAATAGTCATAAGAGTAAACTCCAGTAACCTCCTAAATAAGTCAATCTAGAATACTTTTTTGAAGGTTAATTTCATTCTGCCTTTAGTTTCTTTTTCTTTTGAAAAGTGAAACTAAACGTCTGGTTTCCAGTTTCTAGTACTTCTTCTGCCTGCGCCACAGCTTCTCATCAGTAACTGGTGCTGGTTCCTTGATCACATGGGCACATTCTTTCAGGACTAAGGAACTAAGGAATGCTATGCTGAGTCTCGAAAATGTTTCTTCATGAGTTCTGGGCTCTCACATGACTATTTACTCTTTCTAAGTTTATGATTAATTTTTTTGGGGAAGAAGATTGAGTACTTAGTCAATGAAGGCATCATAATGGGGTTGAAGCTCCTCCAGAAGCCCCATCCCAGACAATGTCTTTGATTTGTCCTATCTGGAAACTCCTAGGAAAAGTCCCATACTGAAAGCTTACCTTTGTTTGACATGACTCACACTTCCTGAGGGTGAACAAGCCTAGTCCCAGGACATTTGTCTAAAACAATCAGTGGCAACTGTTTAACACGCTAATCATGTGAGATGAGGATACCTGTTGGAACTAGCAAAAGGAAAAGTGGGAAAACCGGTATCTTTGGAGGGTCTTTGACAATTTCTGATATATAGGCCCAGAATCTGTGTCACATCTATGTGCAGGGCTGTGCACATACCCAGGAAATAAGACGAAGCTCCAGTTTCCTAAGTGCCTTCTGCTGAGGCTCTGCAAAAGCCGAAAGTGAAGGTAAGGAGGAGTCGAAAACTGCCAGATTGTTGAAAGCATGCGTAACACACACACACACACACACACACACACACACACACACACACACACACACAGAGTCCCTTGGCAATTATTGTTCAGTGGTTCAAGGAATTTAAAGAAATCTCTGTCAGATCATTAGAGGACCACTAACTGAGCAGAGGCTTCAATGGCTGCTCATGACAAAGAACACAGACTTTATAGAATTAGCCCAGGAAAATCACAAAACCAACAAATAGCAGGCATGGCAGCAGCTACAGCAATCTCAAAACACATAGCAAGTAGCAACAATGATAAACTCTGGGGAGGAAGAATTTGATTTCCAGAGTCATCACGTTATAGTATTTAACATGTCCAATTCTCAATACAAAATTATGAGATATGAACTAAAACAGGAACCCATAAAGAAATAAGTAGTCAATGGAAAAAAATTCAAAGAAATTTCAGATGCTGGATTTTCTAGGCAAAGATTTTAAATCAGATCTTATAAGTATGTTCAAAAAACTAAAAGAAACCATACTTGATGAATTAAAGGAATATCAAACCAAAACAAGACTATAAATAAAAAGATTTATGAAAAAGAATCAAATAGAATTTCTGTAGTTGGAAGCATAATAAATGAAATTAAAACTTAACTAGAGGGTCTCAGCCACAGATTTGAGGAGGCAAAGTAAGAACCAAGTAAACTTGAAGACAGATGAATTGAGATTATTCAGTCTGAAGGACAGAAAGCTGAATGAAGAAGAAAATGAACTGAATCTCAGAGACCTGAGGGAAACCACAACATACACTGATGTATGCATAACAGAAACCACAAAATGAGAGGAGAGTCAGAAATGGACCAAAACAACATTTGAAGAAACAATGGACAAAAATTTCAAACTTTGAGGGAAAATAAATTATACTTCAAGAAACCTGGAAGATTCCATGCAAGAAAAACAGATATCCACACCTAGACACATTACAGCCAAACGTTTGAAAGACAGAGAAATTTAAAAAAAATAGTGAGAAAAATAACTCATCATGTATAAAGAATCTTCAAAAACATTCCCATCTGACTTACCATGAGAAACCCATGGAGGCCAGAAGAATAACATAGTCAAAGTGCTGAAAGAAGACTCTAAACCTGACAAGAAGCCCATCAAAAGGTTTTAAACAAACATTTTCTAGTGTACTTCATCCAAAGAGTGCCTTTCAGACTGAA
The DNA here is from genome assembly GCA_022376925.1 of Tragulus kanchil. Taxonomy (NCBI): domain Eukaryota; kingdom Metazoa; phylum Chordata; class Mammalia; order Artiodactyla; family Tragulidae; genus Tragulus; species Tragulus kanchil. The sequence goes on along the minus strand of JAIOJX010000003.1, from coordinate 115,117,806 downwards.
AAAAAAAGAACCACTGGACAGTAACTCAAATTCAAAGAACAAAATAAAGAGCATCAATAAAGGTAACTATATAGATAAACATAAATTGCTATAAATGCATTTCGTTTGCAGCACTATTTTTTTCTTGTCATGTATTTAAAAAGCAACTGCATAAAGGAAAAAATATTAAATTGGGTTGATGGGTGTATAATGCAGAGAAATGTCTTTTGTATGAAAAGAACAACATGGAGAAAGGAAGGGAACAGAGCTTTATTGGAGCAAAGTTTTTGTGTAACATAGAGATAAAATTAGTATTAATCAAGATTAGATTATGGCAAGTAAAAATTAATTGTAATTGTGATGGTAGCCACTAACAAACCAACTCAGCAACATATGCAAAGAAATAGCAAAGGAATTTCAATAGCACACTAAATACTATCTATTTAACAAAGAAAAATGCAGTAATGTTAGAATGGAATAAGAAAAAGACGTAAAATGTTTAAGAAGCAATATAGCAAAATAAGGTGGCTCAGTTGGTTAAAAAAAAAAAATGCCTGCAATACAGGAGACTGCCTATAATACAGGAGAATGGGTTCAGTCCTGGGTTGGGAAGATCCCCGGCAGAAGGAAGAGACAGCCCACTCCAGTATTCTTGTTTGGGAAATCCCCACGGAGAGAGGAGCCTGTTGGGCTACAGGCTATGGGACCACAACTAAACCAACCACATAGAAAGAATACACTGATGTATGCATAACAGAAACCACAAAATGAGAGGAGAGTCAGAAATGGACCAAAACAACATTTGAAGAAACAATGGACAAAATTTCAAACTTTGAGGGAAAATAAATTATACTTCAAGAAACCTGGAAGATTCCATGCAAGAAAAACAGATATCCACACCTAGACACATTACAGCCAAACGTTTGAAAGACAGAGAAATTTAAAAAAAATAGTGAGAAAAATAACTCATCATGTATAAAGAATCTTCAAAAACATTCCCATCTGACTTACCATGAGAAACCCATGGAGGCCAGAAGAATAACATAGTCAAAGTGCTGAAAGAAGACTCTAAACCTGACAAGAAGCCCATCAAAAGGTTTTAAACAAACATTTTCTAGTGTACTTCATCCAAAGAGTGCCTTTCAGACTGAAAAAAAAGAACCACTGGACAGTAACTCAAATTCAAAGAACAAAATAAAGAGCATCAATAAAGGTAACTATATAGATAAACATAAATTGCTATAAATGCATTTCGTTTGCAGCACTATTTTTTTCTTGTCATGTATTTAAAAAGCAACTGCATAAAGGAAAAAATATTAAATTGGGTTGATGGGTGTATAATGCAGAGAAATGTCTTTTGTATGAAAAGAACAACATGGAGAAAGGAAGGGAACAGAGCTTTATTGGAGCAAAGTTTTTGTGTAACATAGAGATAAAATTAGTATTAATCAAGATTAGATTATGGCAAGTAAAAATTAATTGTAATTGTGATGGTAGCCACTAACAAACCAACTCAGCAACATATGCAAAGAAATAGCAAAGGAATTTCAATAGCACACTAAATACTATCTATTTAACAAAGAAAAATGCAGTAATGTTAGAATGGAATAAGAAAAAGACGTAAAATGTTTAAGAAGCAATATAGCAAAATAAGGTGGCTCAGTTGGTTAAAAAAAAAAATTGCCTGCAATACAGGAGACTGCCTATAATACAGGAGAATGGGTTCAGTCCTGGGTTGGGAAGATCCCCGGCAGAAGGAAGAGACAGCCCACTCCAGTATTCTTGTTTGGGAAATCCCCACGGAGAGAGGAGCCTGTTGGGCTACAGGCTATGGGACCACAACTAAACCAACCACATAGCAAAATAAAGATGCAGGAAAAGTCTTTGACAAAAACCAATATCCCCAATGAAAATAGGATTAGGAGGGAAATTCCTCTATGTGAGGGCCATACAGAAAAGTTGCCACAGCTAACACTATGTTTAATGGTGAAAGACTAATCTTCCCCCATTTTCCCCACAGTGGAAAAAGACAAGGATGTCCACACATCTATTGAACACTGTACAGGCAGTTTTATATGGTGATACTAGGCCAGAAAAGAAATAAAGGCTTTCAGTTTTGAAAATAAATGATATCACCTCTATTTACAGATGGCATGTTCTTATATGTAGAAGATTCTAAAGAATTAAAAAAATAGTAAGCCCAATAAACGAGAGTTCTATCCTTCATTAGGTCAAAGGATACAAGATCAATAAACAAATAATCAATTATGTTTCTATGCACTAGCAATGAAAAATTCCAAAATAAAACTAAGAAAACAATTCCATTAAAATAGCATTCAGAAATAAAATAATTTGAAATAAATTTAACAAAAATTGTAAAACATGTACTCTGATAAATACTGTTGGAAGCACTTTAAGACCTAATAAATAGAAAGATATCCCATATTTGCAGACCAAAAGACACAATATTGGAACTCTCATACACTACAGGTGGGACTGTAAAATGATACAACTACTTAGGAAAACAAACTTTTAGCTCCTCAAAATATTAAATATATAGTTAGTATATGACATGTGATTTCATTTCTAGGTAGGTACCCAGAAGGAAAGTAAATACATATTCAGACAAAAACTGCTACATGAATGTTCACAGCGCTAGTATTATTAACATCCTAAACTGTAAACAACTCAAAGGCCAATCAATTTATAAATGTCTAGACAAAATGTGGTATGTCCATTCAAGGGAATATTATCCATCATCCAAAAGAATGAATTACTGAATCAGATACAACATCGGTGAATCTTAAAACATCAGCTCAGTGAAATAAGCAAGTGGCATAAAGGTCACATCCTGTATGATTTTATTTATATCAAATATGCAGAATAGGCAAATGCATAGAGACAAAAAAGAGATTAGCAACTGTAGAAAGGAATGTAGTGTGACTGCTAATGAGGTCAGGTTTCTTATGGGAATGTTAAAATGTTCAAAATTAGATAGTGGTAATGGGTGTGCAGCTCTGAATATGTGAAAACCCACTACATTGAACACTTTAAAATGATGAATTTATAATATGCAAATTGTATCTCAACAAAGCTATTACAAAAAGTCCATATTTGCAATGCAAATTACAGCTGGTACAATGTCACATTTCTGGCTTTATAAAGTACTTTTATGCCAACAAAATATCTTTCTCAGGGCTTCTCTGGTGGTCCAATGGGTAGAGTCCACCTTGCAGTGCAAGTGGTGCCATGGTTTGATCCCTGGCCTGGGAAAATCCCAAATGCCGAGGAATGTCTGGACTGGTGTGTCCAATTACAAGCCAGCACTTTGGAGCTCATGTGCCCAGAGCTGGTGCTCTGCAACAAGACAGTCAACTGCAAAAGGATGCCCACCCATGCCAAAGTATAAAGATGGATGAAAAATAAAGGATGACTTAGAGACAAAAAAAGAAAAATTTTAAAAATGTTTAAAAAAAATCTTTTTCATATACAGGTCCTCCATGGGATCCCTAGGCAGCTATGATGATAGAATTTTCAATCCTATGTTAATGCTTGTCTAACTATCTGCTTTCTCATACTCCTTTTTCAGTGGGTTGAGGGAAGAAAGAGTTCATCTTGTTTCTATTGTGCTTGAAACAGGCAGTTAGTGAGTACTTTCTGAGTTCATGAGTAAATGAATGAACTGATGAGTGAACAAGTGAAAGCTGAAATTCAAATGTCATTAGAAGGCTGGTGCATACATGAAATTAAGGCAAAGAGAGGTGGAAGGAAAGTCTGTCCAACATTCTATATAATTAGTCCACATAGCAAGAAGATCGATTAAAATACTCATTCCTAACACTTTTATAGAATTACTCTTAATGTAGGGAAGAGTAACAGGTCAGGCTGTCACAGAGAGAAAATCAAGTGTTAGAATAGCTTTCTTTTTTCTCATTTTATGTTGTCTGAGACATCTGTGGTTGCTAATTTAGTGTTCAGATAACCCTATAGCTGGTGCACAGCCTATCTGTGCAAACGGCATACAGGAAGTGTGTTGTTTCTCATCTTTTAAAGAGAGTTTATTTTCCACTACTGATTAATAAGCAAAAGCAAAAGAAAGCTCATATTGAGCACTGACACTGTGTTTATGTTACTTAATCTAATTATCTCTATGATTCTATGAAATACAACTCTGGTCTCCACCTCACTTTACAGTAAAGGAAACTGAGACTGAGGGTTGATTTCATTTTTCATTGTGATAAAGCTTACAAATCAAGAGGTGTGATTTTAACTCCTCTGTGTGACATCAAAAGTCATGAGAACATCTTTGTAATAAAGTAAGCTTGGGGTAACATACGATTAGTTCAATAGATGTCTAAATACAGTGAACTAGTACTGAGGGACCTGAAGACTCTGAAAATCATACATTTCATGACCCTCTTAATGGAGAACACTCAATATCTGGTGTTTCCAACCAACCAGTCTCCAGTCTCATTAAAATTTCTAGTGATATAAATAAACCAAAATCATATTGCTTACATTCTACTTATATGTCAAAAGATTTTATAAAAACAATCCAACCAAGATGTAACAATTATTAAGTTTATACACCATTTATTTTTAGGTAGAACTGCTTGTGACTACTAGGAAAAACTGGTTCCCTTTAAATAAATACTCAATTTGTATTTGTAATAGGCATACTCCAACTTTTCATTTTTAAAGACTGAAACAGTTGTGGATATATGTGGTGTGCCTCTCTTTTAAGCAGCTCCCTATCACTATGAGAAGCTAACTGTTGGGACAGTTTTCAGTTTTATAATCAGAGAATGTTTATTATTGAAATCACACGCTGAGTTTTCTCCACTGTGATAATGCTTTAGTTTTGAAGTTGTAAGATATAATGTGACTCATTCCTGTCTGCAGAGTGACCTATGACAAGTACTCATTTTATTTTCTAATTCAAACAACTCTAAATTAATCCATTTATGTGCATCTGAGGTTGTATTCACTGAGTGCAAATATGAAACCATTGCATTTGTGCCTTAGTGTCTAGCAAACTCAGAATACTGTGAACAGCAAATGGAGAAAAGGGAATTGAATACACGCTTGTGAGAATACACATTCTACTGCAAAGCAAACAGCATAAGAATGACTTTGATTTCTCATGTTGGATTCCAAGATTGTTGGTGTCACAGAAGTCACTGAAATAAAGCCACTGCCATAAAGCCACTGCCACCTGGAGGCTCAGAACAAGCACATAATACTAAATGCAGCCATTTCATTTTTTTCTTGAATACTTATTCCAACATTACGCATGTAGGTAAGTCCTGATTAACCCTGACTAGTCCTTTAAGACTTAGGCAAGCTGTCACCTTTCTCAACCAGACTCTATTGCCTCCTCAGACAGATTTAGACATTCCTTGTTTGCTCTCACAGCATCTTCATTGTGTATAAAATTACTGCACAGTATTTTAATTGCTGCAGTATATGTCTAGATCCTCAACTAACTTCAAATCTTGAGGATATTTGTATTCCTCTTACAAGGCAGGGTGGCCGGTGTACAACAGCTGCTCAATATGTATAAGTTGAATTAATCGTGATTTATTTTTATCTACAAATTATTTATTACGGTGCCATCAGTACATTACATATTTACTCAGTCAACATTTATTATTTGTACAGTCTATATACGTTTGATCATATGTTCATTCTAGTAGGAAATAATCTAAGGCTTTTTTTTTAATGTCCGATTTAATTTTAAACTCTAGTCAATATTTCTTGTTAGTAGTTAATATTGTTTTAAACAACTTGATGAATAATTTGTAAGATAAAGCAAAAAGTAGGTTTTCATTTAATTGTCAAACTTTCTAAAAAAAATCAATATTTTGTAAATAAATTGTATGAGAACTGGGAGTTTTCATTTTAAATCACACGCTGAGTTTTCTTAACTGTCATCATGCTTTAGTTTTGAAGTTATAAGATATAATGTGACTCATTCCTGTCTGCAGAGTGACCTATCACCAGTACTCATTTATTTTCTAATTCAAACAACTCTAAATTAATCCATTTATGTGCATCTGAGGTTGTATTCACTGAGTGCAAATATGAAACCATTGCATTTGTGCCTTAGTGTCTAGCAAACTCAGAATACTGTGAACAGCAAATGGAGAAAAGGGAATTGAATACACGCTTGTGAGAATACACATTCTACTGCAAAGCAAACAGCATAAGAATGACTTTGATTTCTCATGTTGGATTCCAAGATTGTTGGTGTCACAGAAGTCACTGAAATAAAGCCACTGCCATAAAGCCACTGCCACCTGGAGGCTCAGAACAAGCACATAATACTAAATGCAGCCATTTCATTTTTTTCTTGAATACTTATTCCAACATTACGCATGTAGGTAAGTCCTGATTAACCCTGACTAGTCCTTTAAGACTTAGGCAAGCTGTCACCTTTCTCAACCAGACTCTATTGCCTCCTCAGACAGATTTAGACATTCCTTGTTTGCTCTCACAGCATCTTCATTGTGTATAAAATTACTGCACAGTATTTTAATTGCTGCAGTATATGTCTAGATCCTCAACTAACTTCAAATCTTGAGGATATTTGTATTCCTCTTACAAGGCAGGGTGGCCGGTGTACAACAGCTGCTCAATATGTATAAGTTGAATTAATCGTGATTTATTTTTATCTACAAATTATTTATTACGGTGCCATCAGTACATTACATATTTACTCAGTCAACATTTATTATTTGTACAGTCTATATACGTTTGATCATATGTTCATTCTAGTAGGAAATAATCTAAGGCTTTTTTTTTAATGTCCGATTTAATTGTAAACTCTAGTCAATATTTCTTGTTAGTAGTTAATATTGTTTTAAACAACTTGATGAATAATTTGTAAGATAAAGCAAAAAGTAGGTACATTAATAACATTAATATTATTAGGAATCAAGACTTGTACTTCAAGAGGAAAAGATAAAATACAATATCAAAGAAATAAATAAAATCTTTTTTAATGCTAAATTTGAACTATACATATTAATACAGGCTTATGATTTTAATTTAAAAAATACCTATCATCTATATATTTCCTAGATATGCTCAATGCAAGGATTTAAAGGCAGCAACTTTCCAAAAACCAAGACCTATCACCACTTAGTTCTTCATTTCTAAATACCCTTTTTGAATAAAAAGACCTAGGATACTTTGGAGAAATGTATGATTGAAGGTCTAAGGATAAAACGTATAAGATGAGACTAAGAAATTCAGCTATGCCAGAAATAGTAAGAGACCAAGTGGGGCACATCAAAAGGTCATAGGAGTTGACCTGAAGGGTCTCAACTACACAGATTTGGAATAATTTAAGTGTTAAACAAGAACAGTAACTCAATGAAATCTGTTAAGTCCACAGCAATACTAAAAAAAGAACAAAAGATCCTAACATTTCTAACAAATACTTATACAGAAATTTGTAAACAGAAAGTCTTTACCTTGTTTTTTAAGGAGAAAGAAACTATAGTTCATGATCATTTGATGAATCATGCTGTTGTTAGTGATGGTGTTGTTCATTTTTTTAAAACATAAAAATGCCAACTTATAAAAGGTGCATTATAATTAGAAAATCACTATTTTGACAGAGTCCAAGATATGACAGTAAACGTCACCCCATAAATTACATAGTATTTACTAGTGGGAAGATACTAGGTTGATGAAAAAGTAATTGTGATTTTGGACTTAGAATTTTAAATCATTATAACTAGACTCAAACACATCTTTATTAATCAAAATAGGAACCATTACAATCAACACATTTTTCCCAATGAGAAATAAATCTGTTTATTCTTGTACTGTAAAAATCCATGCTTTGGGATTCGATAAACTCTTGGAAACCATTCTCTGCCTCCTGCTGGTTGTGGAAGCATTTTCCTTATAAAAAGTGGTCGAGATGCCTGAAGAAGTGGTCGTGGGGTGGTGAGAGGTCAGATGACTATGGCAGATGAGGCAAAACTTTGCAGCCAAATTCATTCAGCTTCTGAAGCACTGGTTGTGCAATGTGCAGTTGGGTGTCGAGGAGAAGGAATTGGGCCCATTCCGTTGACCAATGTCAGTTACAGGCATCACAGTTTTTGGCGCATCTCGTTGATTTGCTGAGCATATTTCTCATATGCAATGGTTTCACCAGGATTCAGAAAGCTGAAGTAGATTAGACTCGGAGCAGACTACCAAACAGTGACCATGACTCTTTCTGGCTGCAAGTTTGACTTCAGGAAGGGCTTTGGGGCTTCTTCTCGGTCCAGCCACTGAGCTGGTTGTTGCCGGTGATCATATACAATCCATATTTCATTGCATGTCACAGTCGGATCGAGAAATGGTTCATTGTTGTTGCACAGAAAAAGAAGATACTCAAAACGACAATTTTTTTGATTTGCGGACCACTCACGAGGCACCCACTTACCGAGAAGAGAAAGTTTTGAAGGACTACAAAGAATCAGGCTTCACTAAAAAGGACAGAGATATACTTTATAAAAAAGGGACATAAAAATTATATATATATATATATATATATATATAGTAACTAAAACACTAGCACTGATCACCTAGTTTTTAAAACATAAAAATTTCATTTGGAGAATATATTTAATGCATACTGCAATGTAAACTAGAAGAACACTAGAATCAGGTTATAAACATGTGTATTTAGATATTAATATTGTTTAAAAACATTGTATGCCATGTTTTATCATGTATAAAATAGTATATATATCATGGTATATTGTGATTTTGGACTTAGAATTTTAAATCATTATAACTAGACTCAAACACATCTTTATTAATCAAAATAGGAACCATTACAATCAACACATTTTTCCCAATGAGAAATAAATCTGTTTATTCTTGTACTGTAAAAATCCATGCTTTGGGATTCGATAAACTCTTGGAAACCATTCTCTGCCTCCTGCTGGTTGTGGAAGCATTTTCCTTATAAAAAGTGGTCGAGATGCCTGAAGAAGTGGTCGTGGGGTGGTGAGAGGTCAGATGACTATGGCAGATGAGGCAAAACTTTGCAGCCAAATTCATTCAGCTTCTGAAGCACTGGTTGTGCAATGTGCAGTTGGGTGTCGAGGAGAAGGAATTGGGCCCATTCCGTTGACCAATGTCAGTTACAGGCATCACAGTTTTTGGCGCATCTCGTTGATTTGCTGAGCATATTTCTCATATGCAATGGTTTCACCAGGATTCAGAAAGCTGAAGTAGATTAGACTCGGAGCAGACTACCAAACAGTGACCATGACTCTTTCTGGCTGCAAGTTTGACTTCAGGAAGGGCTTTGGGGCTTCTTCTCGGTCCAGCCACTGAGCTGGTTGTTGCCGGTGATCATATACAATCCATATTTCATTGCATGTCACAGTCGGATCGAGAAATGGTTCATTGTTGTTGCACAGAAAAAGAAGATACTCAAAACGACAATTTTTTTGATTTGCGGACCACTCACGAGGCACCCACTTACCGAGAAGAGAAAGTTTTGAAGGACTACAAAGAATCAGGCTTCACTAAAAAGGACAGAGATATACTTTATAAAAAAGGGACATAAAAATTATATATATATATATATATATATATATAGTAACTAAAACACTAGCACTGATCACCTAGTTTTTAAAACATAAAAATTTCATTTGGAGAATATATTTAATGCATACTGCAATGTAAACTAGAAGAACACTAGAATCAGGTTATAAACATGTGTATTTAGATATTAATATTGTTTAAAAACATTGTATGCCATGTTTTATCATGTATAAAATAGTATATATATCATGGTATATTTTGCATGGTAAATAGTGCAAAAGGGTATAAAAAAATGAAGATCAAGTAATAAACAGATGCCTTCTATTTCAGTAAACTGTATTCTCTGAAAAACTACAAATATTTAAGTAAATGTTCTCATTGTGAATATTATATAGAGACTAAAATTCTACCAAGAATTATTATGGAATAATATATCTAACCTAAGAAATAAATGGCTACCTACAGTAATGGTGAAAGGCATGAAATCTGGAACCAAACTACCTAGATTGTGATTCTGGCTTATTATTCTGAGCCTATAAAAAAGTCATCTATATCACTACACTGTTGTAAAGATTAAATGAATCGCTCTTTGTCAAGTGGTTAGAACACCACATGGCATGTTTTAAGTCCTATTTTAGCATTTGTAAAACTAAATCTAATATAATTGAACCCCCAGGTTTGGATGCTAATTAGTATGTTTTTATCTTAAAACCCAAGTAGTTTCATATGAATTAAATTGCCAGAGTATAATTAAAAAGTTGCCAAACTTTCTAGTATGATTTCTTTATCTATAAAAAGATTTCTGAGGAGTAACCAAAGCCCTGGAATCAGATTTTTAAAAAATTACAACATAGTGCCAATGCTCTGATTTCTAGCAAGTATATATGATTTTTCTAAAAGCAAACTACATATTCTGGTCAGCATGTGTGTCCTATCCCTCAATTTCTTAACATTATATTATTTCAGTTTAATTTAATGTGTCAAAATCATATGGTACTATACAATACACCAGAAGAAAGCAAAATTTATATTTACAGATGTTTTGGATAACAGTTTGAAATCAGATGCAGAATTCTCTAGATTGGCCTGCTTTCAATTATGTATATTACTTGGGAAAATAAATCATTTACTCTTGCTAAGTTTCCCTTGTAGCTCAACCGGTAAAGAATCTTCCTGCAATGCAGAAGACCCCAGTTTGATTCCTGAGTTGGTTAAGATCCCCTAGAGAAGGGAAAGGCTACCCACGCCAGGATTCTTGCTTGGAGAATGCCATGGCTCGTCCATGGGTTGCAGCGTCGAACATGACTGAGCAATTTTCACTTCACTTCACCTAATCTCCCTATATCTAAATTTCCTCAAATGTAAAATGGCAATAACAATACTTCTGCAGCGAGTCAATATGAGGTTTAAGATATATATTTATATAGCTTGTATAATACAGAGAATGCCTGATGCCTACAGCATCAAATATAGGATCTACTGTTTTTACTGCCATAGGAAATGAGCAGTAAATGGCAGCTTAAGACCTATGACTATATTTTAACTTCTGTAGCCACACTGAGTCTTATAGTGAGCATAGTCCTGGGCATACAGTAGGTGCTCAGTAAATATTTGCTAACTAAAGAGTTACTGAAGGCAATTCTGCCAGGTCCAATGCAGAATATACATGAGAGCAAATGGTGCATTCAGTTATGTCTCTTATCATAAGAAGCTGAGTCTAACACTCATGAATATCTGTGTCAAAGATAATTTAAACTTTCATTTCTGAAGATAAAACTGTATATATAAAATACAGAAATATCTTATACAACTAATATTTGACCGACTTTCTCAAAATAAACGATTCCTTCTTTAACTTGGCTCTCATTGTGTACAGTAAAAAAAAACACTGTATTAGAAATAGGAATGTGCTCTTCTTTGTATGTGGATACTTTTGGCATAGCCAAGAAACCCATATATATATATATATATATATATATATATATATATACATATTTTTTTTTAAATTTTATTTATTTATCTTTGGGGGGTGGGGTGGGGAGGGAGGGGAGTGGGCGTGCCACTTCTATTGGTCTTTCATTTCTCTATTTTCATCCGTCTTTGTTCTTTGGCTCCTGTGGGCCTCCCATCGCGGTGGCGTCTGTCGCTGCAGAGCGCCGGCTCTGGGTGCATACGCTCCAGAGCTCCGGCTCAGTAATCGGACACATCGGTCCAGCCATTTGGCTGTACGTGGGATCTTCCCAGGCCAGGGATCGAACCGGCGCCCCTTGCACTGCAAGGCAGTGTCCTTACCCACTGGACCACCAGGGGAAGCCCAAACCCGTATATTTTGTAAGCACTGCAGGATGACATAGGCAATTGTCTTCTGTCATGTTACTTAAAAAAAAAAAAAAACAACAACTGAAAAAGTAAAGATGTCAACAACATACCCTACTTCAGTTGTTTGGGTCAGCTAAATACCCAGAGCCGAATTAGAAGAAAAAAAATACAGACAGCACAGTAAAGAAAAAGTGAATCTAAACTTCAGGCTGATGCTGTCCCAGGGCAGATATTAACGGGTGCTCTTTCTCTAAGTTCTTTCCTTTCCTTTCACAGCTTCTGTGTCTCATCATTTAACTAATATGTTACAAAGTACTAGCATACATTCTGGGAGTTTCATTTCTGTAATATGTATGCCTTTGACTTGGCTCTGTGCATTATGTCTGAAACTATCAGCTTCCCAATTGATTTTGTGTATTTTAGGGCATAAAATATTCTTTATGGATGAAACTTTGTCTGCCCTTTGGTCCAAATATTGCTCAGTTATGTCTCTTATCATAAGAAGCTGAGTCTAACACTCATGAATATCTGTGTCAAAGATAATTTAAACTTTAATTTCTGAAGATAAAACTGTATATATAAAATACAGAAATATCTTATACAACTAATATTTGACCGACTTTCTCAAAATAAACGATTCCTTCTTTAACTTGGCTCTCATTGTGTACAGTAAAAAAAAACACTGTATTAGAAATAGGAATGTGCTCTTCTTTGTATGTGGATACTTTTGGCATAGCCAAGAAACCCATATATATATATATATATATATATATATATATATATACATATTTTTTAAATTTTATTTATTTATCTTTGGGGGGTGGGGGGGGAGGGAGGGGAGTGGGCGTGCCACTTCTATTGGTCTTTCATTTCTCTATTTTCATCCGTCTTTGTTCTTTGGCTCCTGTGGGCCTCCCATCGCGGTGGCGTCTGTCGCTGCAGAGCGCCGGCTCTGGGTGCATACGCTCCAGAGCTCCGGCTCAGTAATCGGACACATCGGTCCAGCCATTTGGCTGTACGTGGGATCTTCCCAGGCCAGGGATCGAACCGGCGCCCCTTGCACTGCAAGGCAGTGTCCTTACCCACTGGACCACCAGGGGAAGCCCAAACCCGTATATTTTGTAAGCACTGCAGGATGACATAGGCAATTGTCTTCTGTCATGTTACTTAAAAAAAAAAAAAAACAACAACTGAAAAAGTAAAGATGTCAACAACATACCCTACTTCAGTTGTTTGGGTCAGCTAAATACCCAGAGCCGAATTAGAAGAAAAAAAATACAGACAGCACAGTAAAGAAAAAGTGAATCTAAACTTCAGGCTGATGCTGTCCCAGGGCAGATATTAACGGGTGCTCTTTCTCTAAGTTCTTTCCTTTCCTTTCACAGCTTCTGTGTCTCATCATTTAACTAATATGTTACAAAGTACTAGCATACATTCTGGGAGTTTCATTTCTGTAATATGTATGCCTTTGACTTGGCTCTGTGCATTATGTCTGAAACTATCAGCTTCCCAATTGATGTCTCTAATTTTGTGTATTTTAGGGCATAAAATATTCTTTATGGATGAAACTTTGTCTGCTTAATCCATCTGCCAGCAAGTTCTTTTTTTCTGGCCAAATATTGCTCAGGGCCTTCAAGTGTTTCTTCATCTGTGAAATGAAAAGAGGTACTTCCAACCTAAAATGCCTTGATCTTCATGTCCCCTTGTAAGTTTAAAAATCTTTCAACAGACTTAGAGACTAAGTAGCAAAGAACACAGCACTCTGGATGTACATGTAGCTTTCGTTAACTCTCTGCAGTGAAAGTCTAGTGATGAGCTGAGTTTTGCTGTTTTTCAGTATTTATAACTCATCAAGGCTGCTCTCAGTCAAAGGACTTATCTTCAACAAAAGCACTTTCTTAAATAGTAGCTGTCGATTTACTTTTTACTGAAAGGTAACTTTAACCTTTCTCAATAGAAAAGATCAGCACTGAAGCTTTGAGAGTGTTAAGAATGGTAGATCAGATGTTCACAGTTGAATTCTGTCTCCCTAAAAACAGATATGAGAGTCCTCTCCCCAGTACCTGAGAATGTGCCTGTTTGGAAGTAGGATCTTTACCAGTGTAATTAAGTTAAAACTAGGTCATTAGTGTGGGTTGCAATTCAATAGAACTGGTGATCTTTCAAAGCGGAAATCTTCATATGGACACCCACAGAAGGAAGACGATGTGAGGACAGGCAACTACAAGTCAGGAAACACTTGAGGCTACCTGAAGCTACCAGAAGTTAGGTGAGACGCCTGAGACAGATCTTTCTCTAAAGGCCTCAGAGAGAATACAGGTCTTCTGACATCTTAATCTTGGATTTCTGTTCTCCAGAACTGTAAAACAATCAATTTGTGTTTTTCTAAGCCACCAAGTCTGTGGTACTTTGTTATGGGGGCCCTAGGAAACGAAAATACAATGCTTCAAATGTTTAGACTCAGTTTTCTAGTAATAACTTGTGGTAACTATACTGCAATCATAGAAGTTTCTAGAAACAGAGGCTCTAGCAGTAGAATAATTTCTTTCATGATAAAATTGGCCATTCTCTGTGCATTATGTCTGAAACTATCAGCTTCCCAATTGATGTCTCTAATTTTGTGTATTTTAGGGCATAAAATATTCTTTATGGATGAAACTTTGTCTGCTTAATCCATCTGCCAGCAAGTTCTTTTTTTCTGGCCAAATATTGCTCAGGGCCTTCAAGTGTTTCTTCATCTGTGAAATGAAAAGAGGTACTTCCAACCTAAAATGCCTTGATCTTCATGTCCCCTTGTAAGTTTAAAAATCTTTCAACAGACTTAGAGACTAAGTAGCAAAGAACACAGCACTCTGGATGTACATGTAGCTTTCGTTAACTCTCTGCAGTGAAAGTCTAGTGATGAGCTGAGTTTTGCTGTTTTTCAGTATTTATAACTCATCAAGGCTGCTCTCAGTCAAAGGACTTATCTTCAACAAAAGCACTTTCTTAAATAGTAGCTGTCGATTTACTTTTTACTGAAAGGTAACTTTAACCTTTCTCAATAGAAAAGATCAGCACTGAAGCTTTGAGAGTGTTAAGAATGGTAGATCAGATGTTCACAGTTGAAGTCTGTCTCCTAAAACAGATATGAGAGTCCTCTCCCCAGTACCTGAGAATGTGCCTGTTTGGAAGTAGGATCTTTACCAGTGTAATTAAGTTAAAACTAGGTCATTAGTGTGGGTTGCAATTCAATAGAACTGGTGATCTTTCAAAGCGGAAATCTTCATATGGACACCCACAGAAGGAAGACGATGTGAGGACAGGCAACTACAAGTCAGGAAACACTTGAGGCTACCTGAAGCTACCAGAAGTTAGGTGAGACGCCTGAGACAGATCTTTCTCTAAAGGCCTCAGAGAGAATACAGGTCTTCTGACATCTTAATCTTGGATTTCTGTTCTCCAGAACTGTAAAACAATCAATTTGTGTTTTTCTAAGCCACCAAGTCTGTGGTACTTTGTTATGGGGGCCCTAGGAAACGAAAACACAATGCTTCAAATGTTTAGACTCAGTTTTCTAGTAATAACTTGTGGTAACTATACTGCAATCATAGAAGTTTCTAGAAACAGAGGCTCTAGCAGTAGAATAATTTCTTTCATGATAAAATTGGCCATTCTTGAGAATATATTTTACATAATTATGAAATGAACCATGATATAAATATTTATAATGAAAATGGCAATTTTCCAGCTTATTTGTTCCATAACTGTGTTTTTATTTACAGGTAATTTTAGACACAAAAGATTTCTGGAGGCTTTAAAGCAAATCATTGTATAACAGAGCTTTGGGAATGTTTGTCCTGTATATCAGTGAGTTATTACTTTTGTCGATTTGTATCCTAGGTGAAATTATCAAATAAAGATTTAAGGATACCTTTGTTTTTGTCAAGGGAAAAGAGTAAAAACAGGTAATGAAAAGGAAAGATGTATAAAAATAATATCTTACAATTTTAGGGGTGTTCTTTTCATCCTTTATATATGGTCTCTAGCATAATTCTAACACCAGAGGCATTTTCTAAAATATTTTAAGAATACCTGCTCTATCTCTATATTACCATAATATTGATATTCAAGAAATTTAGTAACTATATCTTCATATATATATATATATATATATATATCAAATTTAAAATTTTAATCACATTTGTTTCTAACAAGCTGACAAAAAAATAACTAGTTAAATAAGTATCTTACCATAAACTTAATAGTAATTTACTATAAAACAGACCCAAGAATGTTTAAGATTAATTAAATGCAAGGTTTATCACAGGATAAATAACCTGCTTCAAAGACAGTGCATGAACTTCTTTTATAACATTATAATAACATTTTTAAAAAAACTGTTAATATTTAGTGTGTTAAATATAAGAAATGCCCAGTTTTGAAATAACATTTTAAAAATAGAAAAGATTATAAAGATGTAAATAAAATCATCAAGAATACCCTATCACTCAATGATAAACTTAACTTATAACTTTCTATCAAATACATATACATATGAAACATATATATATGTGACCAAGTACAATTAAAAATTAGTGTATAACTATTGTATATACACATACATAATTTAACCCCATCACTATCATACTTTTATGTTGCTGCATATAAACTTTTTATCATTTTATATCAAGGTAATTTCCATGGCATTTGTTACTTTAGAATTTATAGTTTAAATTCATTATTTTATATTTGCCTTATCTCTTACTTGATCATCTTCCAATTTTTTGGACACTTTTTCTTAAGCCCCTGAAGTCTCAGACTACTTGACAGGGTAAGTGCTTGATAAATACTCTGAGAGATCAACATTATTATTTTTAACTTAACTATAGATACTTTTTACAAAGGGGAGTACAAGAAGAATCAGAGAACTCCTAACTCTATTATTTCCCTGGAGGATTTTTTATATTATAAGAAGAAAACTAAGGTTACATTTTGTGATTGTTTAATTCATATGTGTTAGTTGCTAAGTCATGTCTGATTCTTTGCAACTGTAGCCTGCCAGGCTCCTCTGTCCATGGGATTCTCCAGGCAAGAATACCGGAGCGGGTTGCCATGCCCTCCTTCAGAGGATCTTCCCAACCCAGGGATCAAACCCAGGTTTCCTGCATTGCAGACAGATTAAGCTTAGATGGAAACATAAGTATTTCATTTATTATAATTTTTCAGACAAATTTAGCTAGGCTTATTTTCCTAAGAGCTTGTCAATATTTTTCCCAGGGCATGTTTAATTTTGGAGGTCAAATGGCAAAATGATATGAATATTAAATTTACGATAAAATTTTTCTTGACTTTGAAACAGTTCAATGCTGTTTTTTTCTTTTTTTTTTGGTGGGAAAGGGGTGGGTGGGGAGGGAGGGGCCGGAGGGCCACTTCTATTGGTCTTTCATTTATCTCTTTTCATCCATCTTTGTTCTTTGGCCCGTGTGGGTCTCCCATCGCAGTGGCCTCTGTCGTCGCAGAGCACCGGCTCTGGGTGCATGTGCTCTAGAGCTGCAGCTCAGTAATTGGACACATTGGTCCAGACACTCCACGGCACGTGGGATCTTCCCATGCCAGGGATCGAACCGGCACCCCTTGCACTGCAACGCTGTGTCCTTACCCACTGGACCACCAGGGAAGCCCTTGAAACAGTTTATACCTACATTTTCATTAGTCTTCTGAATCATCTTGAAAGACAAAAGGCAGATGCCATTTTCATATGACAGATAATCAAATTATTAATCCAAGACTTAAAAAAGCAACTTGAGTCACGCAGTGGCCTGGACTATATACAGGTAAAAAGTGTTTCCTGATAAGATGAAGAGAATGAGGAAGAAAGTAGGCAGGGAACTTGGAAGCCTAAAGAATCAACATAATTTATGTCTAATCAATTATTATGCTATCTGATTAGCAACCTTGTGGGTGAGGAGCTAATGTGTCTTCAGAAACAACATATCTTATTGTTAGAGAGGAATGAGGCATTTGGAGAATATGCTTATGGATGTATGAATTCACCAGAATGGTCATCAAGAAAGACCTGGAATTTTTTTTGTGTGTATTATTACCTAATTTGTGGCTCACCTGTAAGTTATTGGAGATTTCTAAAGTCACTGCATTTAATTGCAGACTTCTGGTAGCTTGGCTTCTACTGGTGACCCATGATTTTACCCTTATATTAATTATTATTAAAAATCAAGTCACTTAACGTGCAGACAAATATTAACACCTAGTAAAGAAAAAATCACTTCAAGAAAGAAATGAAAGAAAAAATACAGGATGGAAAATATCCCCATGAGGACCATAAACTCTTCTAACTCAATAAGATCCTAACAACCAGCTCTTCAAAGGCTCCTTGTAGAGAGGAAAATATAAAGCAACTTGTGAAGGTAGTTTTGCCACTTTTCTATAAATCTAAGTGGACCTGAATTTATGGGATGCTCACCCTTCAAATAAATGTTTCCTAGTGACATGAAACCTCAGAAAATGCTTCAACAGCAATAACTGGGATGGACGCTGTGTTGTAATAATTTGGATACACTTGACTAATGCAGTTATTTGCAATGAGGTTGGCTCAGCGCCCAAAGCAGTGAGCAAACAAATATAGCTCGACAATTGTTTCATGCCTTCCAAGACTGCCAGGAAGATTTCTGCTTGGTCCGGGGAGGTGGGCGTCCAGTGGTCAGCTACTGGGGACACTGGCCATCGACACTGCTGCAGACAGCTTTTCAAAATAGTCTTTGTTAAATTCACCCTTGTGCTTTATGTAAAAGCGCTGGTGAGGCGCTTTTAATCAAATTAGTATGCAACATAAGGCAGCTGTGTATTCAAATGGGTTTTTTAGCAATTTGGTTGTTTTCCTTATAATAACAGGAAAGAACATTTTGATTTTGAAGGTGACAGAGGCAATATTACCAGAATTAAACAATCTGAATTAGCTTTTTCATGAAATGTAATATGTTTTATGCTTTTAGATGGGACGCTCCGGTGCTTTCAGATGAGCCTTCCACTGTCACAGTCAATGGCCAGGAACAGAATAAGCTCTGGAGGTAGGATTATCCTCAAATTTAATTTTTTTTTTTTCAGAAGAAGCTAATGGCAAATGTTTCTAGCAAACTTTAGGTTCATCTATGTTATAACTAGAGAACCAAGACAGGATAATTAAAAGAACAGATAAGTATAAAATTAGTAAACAAAGTTTGACATTTTGCTTATTCTGTGAATTTAATGCCCAAAATGAATATAATCCCTAAAATTATAAAGAGTATGCAGGTCAGACAAAAGCTGCAGAATTTCATTCCTTTGTCACCTTAGGTAAATGCAGAACTCTGGTAGAGAAGAGGGTAACGAGATTACAAATTTAAGTGATACAATAATGATTTTTACTGTGGAAAGTTTGCAACCAAAGCAAGAAGGTCTTTTTATTATATCTATACTGTTTATGGATAGGGTAAGAAAACTATTCAGAGTCCAACCACACCATTATACAGATGGGAGATTCTTGTTCCTATTAATCAAGAGGGGACAAAAGCTGAGAGAACAAGATAAAAACATACGTAGTGTTTAAGAAATATTTGGAACTCTGGTTTTTTGTGTTTTAAAAGGTTATTCTGCTAGTGACATGAAACCTCAGAAAATGCTTCAACAGGGATGGACGCTGTGTTGTAATAATTTGGATACACTTGCTAATGCAGTTATTTGCAATGAGGTTGGCTCAGCGCCCAAAGCAGTGAGCAAACAAATATAGCTCGACAATTGTTTCATGCCTTCCAAGACTGCCAGGAAGATTTCTGCTTGGTCCGGGGAGGTGGGCGTCCAGTGGTCAGCTACTGGGGACACTGGCCATCGACACTGCTGCAGACAGCTTTTCAAAATAGTCTTTGTTAAATTCACCCTTGTGCTTTATGTAAAAGCGCTGGTGAGGCGCGAGCGTTTTTAATCAAATTAGTATGCAACATAAGGCAGCTGTGTATTCAAATGGGTTTTTTTAGCAATTTGCTTGTTTTCCTTATAATAACAGGAAAGAACATTTTGATTTTGAAGGTGACAGAGGCAATATTACCAGAATTAAACAATCTGAATTAGCTTTTTCATGAAATGTAATATGTTTTATGCTTTTAGATGGGACGCTCCGGTGCTTTCAGATGAGCCTTCCACTGTCACAGTCAATGGCCAGGAACAGAATAAGCTCTGGAGGTAGGATTATCCTCAAATTTAATTTTTTTTTTTTCAGAAGAAGCTAATGGCAAATGTTTCTAGCAAACTTTAGGTTCATCTATGTTATAACTAGAGAACCAAGACAGGATAATAAAAGAACAGATAAGTATAAAATTAGTAAACAAAGTTTGACATTTTGCTTATTCTGTGAATTTAATGCCCAAAATGAATATAATCCCTAAAATTATAAAGAGTATGCAGGTCAGACAAAAGCTGCAGAATTTCATTCCTTTGTCACCTTAGGTAAATGCAGAACTCTGGTAGAGAAGAGGGTAACGAGATTACAAATTTAAGTGATACAATAATGATTTTTACTGTGGAAAGTTTGCAACCAAAGCAAGAAGGTCTTTTTATTATATCTATACTGTTTATGGATAGGGTAAGAAAACTATTCAGAGTCCAACCACACCATTATACAGATGGGAGATTCTTGTTCCTATTAATCAAGAGGGGACAAAAGCTGAGAGAACAAGATAAAAACACATACGTAGTGTTTAAGAAATATTTGGAACTCTGGAAATAGATTTAAAAAAAATTCTTACTATTTAAAATTAGCCTGTGTGGTTTTGAAAAATGACAAGTTTTTCTTCTAGCCCCTCATAAACTGGTTTTTTTCATCCATCTTCTGGTTTCTTAGCAACCTAAACTACTATTAACTTGTATTTGGATAGGAAGACATACTGTTTAATTTTGAAATTTATGATAGTGGTAGGTCATTTGCTTTATTTTTATGAACAGGCTGCTGTAAAGTCCTTTTCTAGAAGATGCTTATATCACATGTAGGAACTTTTCAGCCTAAGGCTGGACAAATAGTGATTAAGGTCAATGATTGCCACATAGCCCAGGAACTGAGTGATCCAGCTTCAAAAGGAATAATGTCTGCCTAATAGAATAATAAGTGCATGCACTAGGGACCAAATAGATGCTCTACAAGTATTAGCAAGAGCAATGTGACTAAAGCAGGCTGCTAGTGTTCTGGATGAGAGGATTTTAAAGCCATCTGGTGTCTGGACATCAGCCTGAAAATCACAGGCTTCAATCCATAAGATAATCCATTCACATAGTCCACATACTGAACAGGCTTTCCCCATGGACTTGTTCCATTATCCCAAATCAGTCCCTGTAACCTGTGGAAAGATCTAATGTCAATAATCATAGAGAAATATTTTATTTCATTTATGGGGAACATTTATTACAGTGACTCAAATGGTTCAGGGCTCCTTCTCAGAGACAAGAGTTGAACAGATAAGTATAAAATTAGTAAACAAAGTTTGACATTTTGCTTATTCTGTGAATTTAATGCCCAAAATGAATATAATCCCTAAAATTATAAAGAGTATGCAGGTCAGACAAAAGCTGCAGAATTTCATTCCTTTGTCACCTTAGGTAAATGCAGAACTCTGGTAGAGAAGAGGGTAACGAGATTACAAATTTAAGTGATACAATAATGATTTTTACTGTGGAAAGTTTGCAACCAAAGCAAGAAGGTCTTTTTATTATATCTATACTGTTTATGGATAGGGTAAGAAAACTATTCAGAGTCCAACCACACCATTATACAGATGGGAGATTCTTGTTCCTATTAATCAAGAGGGGACAAAAGCTGAGAGAACAAGATAAAAACACATACGTAGTGTTTAAGAAATATTTGGAACTCTGGAAATAGATTTAAAAAAAATTCTTACTATTTAAAATTAGCCTGTGTGGTTTTGAAAAATGACAAGTTTTTCTTCTAGCCCCTCATAAACTGGTTTTTTTCATCCATCTTCTGGTTTCTTAGCAACCTAAACTACTATTAACTTGTATTTGGATAGGAAGACATACTGTTTAATTTTGAAATTTCTGATAGTGGTAGGTCATTTGCTTTATTTTTATGAACAGGCTGCTGTAAAGTCCTTTTCTAGAAGATGCTTATATCACATGTAGGAACTTTTCAGCCTAAGGCTGGACAAATAGTGATTAAGGTCAATGATTGCCACATAGCCCAGGAACTGAGTGATCCAGCTTCAAAAGGAATAATGTCTGCCTAATAGAATAATAAGTGCATGCACTAGGGACCAAATAGATGCTCTACAAGTATTAGCAAGAGCAATGTGACTAAAGCAGGCTGCTAGTGTTCTGGATGAGAGGATTTTAAAGCCATCTGGTGTCTGGACATCAGCCTGAAAATCACAGGCTTCAATCCATAAGATAATCCATTCACATAGTCCACATACTGAACAGGCTTTCCCCATGGACTTGTTCCATTATCCCAAATCAGTCCCTGTAACCTGTGGAAAGATCTAATGTCAATAATCATAGAGAAATATTTTATTTCATTTATGGGGAACATTTATTACAGTGACTCAAATGGTTCAGGGCTCCCTTCTCAGAGACAAGCACAGATTGAAATGATAGACTAATACTGGTAATATTCTGTGATTAAAACCATATTTTCTTCTTTATGAAAAAAAAACAAAAACAAATGAATAACAGTCTAGTCCTTATAAGAAAGGTTAATAACTCCAAAATGATAACACTAAACACTCAGGGATAAAAAATAACAAACAAAGGAGATTTCTATTCACTCAAAATTCAATGAGAATATCTAAGATGTATGCATATGAATGATCTGGGAACATACATGTACAAAAATAAATAATAAATAAATAAATAAATAAAGTTAAAAAAAAAAAAACATGGTTTATAGGAACTCTGCCTTCAGAGATTAAAGAGTCAAAAAGAGAAAAGAAACGCACAAGTGAAAGATTCTATGTATATAGTCAAAGCAGTGCCAAGAAAAGTAAAGTAACACTGTTCTAAAATAGTATTTGTACTTCGGGTTATGTAATAATTTAAAATACAAGTAGGCTTTTTAACTTTTTTGGGTAACATTTTATAACAACGATTAGTTTTGGGTCTTTTTAGAAAAACAGTTTGTCTACTGATATATAAAATAACTAATATATGAAATCTTTGAGCTGTCTTCATAAAATATGATTTTAAAGTAAAAATCTAGTTTTAATATTTTATTTGGGTTCTAAAACTTATAATATCATACCAGAATGTCTCTTGAAAACTCTCAGATCATCAGAGCAAGGCTTCTGATCCTTTTCCTCAACCTTTGTGTGGTTATTCATATTATCTACCCCAGTGAAAATACAGTTCTTTCTATGATTATTACTTATTTCTGCCTTCAAGAGCAATGTGACTAAAGCAGGCTGCTAGTGTTCTGGATGAGAGGATTTTAAAGCCATCTGGTGTCTGGACATCAGCCTGAAAATCACAGGCTTCAATCCATAAGATAATCCATTCACATAGTCCACATACTGAACAGGCTTTCCCCATGGACTTGTTCCATTATCCCAAATCAGTCCCTGTAACCTGTGGAAAGATCTAATGTCAATAATCATAGAGAAATATTTTATTTCATTTATGGGGAACATTTATTACAGTGACTCAAATGGTTCAGGGCTCCCTTCTCAGAGACAAGCACAGATTGAAATGATAGACTAATACTGGTAATATTCTGTGATTAAAACCATATTTTCTTCTTTATGAAAAAAAAACAAAAACAAATGAATAACAGTCTAGTCCTTATAAGAAAGGTTAATAACTCCAAAATGATAACACTAAACACTCAGGGATAAAAAATAACAAACAAAGGAGATTTCTATTCACTCAAAATTCAATGAGAATATCTAAGATGTATGCATATGAATGATCTGGGAACATACATGTACAAAAATAAATAATAAATAAATAAATAAATAAAGTTAAAAAAAAAAAAACATGGTTTATAGGAACTCTGCCTTCAGAGATTAAAGAGTCAAAAAGAGAAAAGAAACGCACAAGTGAAAGATTCTATGTATATAGTCAAAGCAGTGCCAAGAAAAGTAAAGTAACACTGTTCTAAAATAGTATTTGTACTTCGGGTTATGTAATAATTTAAAATACAAGTAGGCTTTTTAACTTTTTTGGGTAACATTTTATAACAACGATTAGTTTTGGGTCTTTTTAGAAAAACAGTTTGTCTACTGATATATAAAATAACTAATATATGAAATCTTTGAGCTGTCTTCATAAAATATGATTTTAAAGTAAAAATCTAGTTTTAATATTTTATTTGGGTTCTAAAACTTATAATATCATACCAGAATGTCTCTTGAAAACTCTCAGATCATCAGAGCAAGGCTTCTGATCCTTTTCCTCAACCTTTGTGTGGTTATTCATATTATCTACCCCAGTGAAAATACAGTTCTTTCTATGATTATTACTTATTTCTGCCTTTCAAATTTAGATGAGTCATACTGAGCTGAATCCACTGTGCACTGAATAGTCCCAAGACCTATGTCTTCAAATCAAGTAAATATGACAATCACTGGATATTTTCATGTAAAAAAAGCTTACTTTCACTTCTTATTCTTTTTTACGTGTTCTCTAAGCTTAATGTGGAAAGGTTCTGCCTATACAATGAGATTATACATTCAGTGAGGGAAGGACACAGACTTCTAATCATCATGAATTCCTTCTACCGCCAATTTATGAATGGAGACAGTTTTGTCACAAGAACTCAAGAAGGCTCATTAAAGAAAGAGGAAAAGGAGAAATTACCTCCCTGGGCACATATGGCAGTTCTACTTACTACCTGTGATTTTATTGTGAAAATTACCACTCTCTGGCTTCTGCCTTTATCAGCAGAGGGGGAAGGGGTAAGATGGGGTCAGTTCACTTACAATCAATCCTTGGAGGAGGGCATGGCAACCCACTCCAGTGTTCCTGCCTGGAGAATCCCATGGACAGAGGAGCCTGGTGGGCTATAGTCCTGGATTGCAGAGAGTTGGACACAACTGAGTGACTTACCACACACACATTTATAATCATCAAGCAAAGATATATGGACCATCTGTGTTCTAGGAAACAGCCAGATTTAAAAGCCATTTTGTTATCAAGAACTTATAATACAAAATGCATTCAGGGACTTCCTTAGCTTTTAAGAATTATTAAATGCTATCTTTTGGTTCTGCCTCATCCAGACCCAACAATTAAACTTTATACTTTTTGGGTAACATTTTATAACAACGATTAGTTTTGGGTCTTTTTAGAAAAACAGTTTGTCTACTGATATATAAAATAACTAATATATGAAATCTTTGAGCTGTCTTCATAAAATATGATTTTAAAGTAAAAATCTAGTTTTAATATTTTATTTGGGTTCTAAAACTTATAATATCATACCAGAATGTCTCTTGAAAACTCTCAGATCATCAGAGCAAGGCTTCTGATCCTTTTCCTCAACCTTTGTGTGGTTATTCATATTATCTACCCCAGTGAAAATACAGTTCTTTCTATGATTATTACTTATTTCTGCCTTTCAAATTTAGATGAGTCATACTGAGCTGAATCCACTGTGCACTGAATAGTCCCAAGACCTATGTCTTCAAATCAAGTAAATATGACAATCACTGGATATTTTCATGTAAAAAAAGCTTACTTTCACTTCCTATTCTTTTTTACGTGTTCTCTAAGCTTAATGTGGAAAGGTTCTGCCTATACAATGAGATTATACATTCAGTGAGGGAAGGACACAGACTTCTAATCATCATGAATTCCTTCTACCGCCAATTTATGAATGGAGACAGTTTTGTCACAAGAACTCAAGAAGGCTCATTAAAGAAAGAGGAAAAGGAGAAATTACCTCCCTGGGCACATATGGCAGTTCTACTTACTACCTGTGATTTTATTGTGAAAATTACCACTCTCTGGCTTCTGCCTTTATCAGCAGAGGGGGAAGGGGTAAGATGGGGTCAGTTCACTTACAATCAATCCTTGGAGGAGGGCATGGCAACCCACTCCAGTGTTCCTGCCTGGAGAATCCCATGGACAGAGGAGCCTGGTGGGCTATAGTCCTGGATTGCAGAGAGTTGGACACAACTGAGTGACTTACCACACACACATTTATAATCATCAAGCAAAGATATATGGACCATCTGTGTTCTAGGAAACAGCCAGATTTAAAAGCCATTTTGTTATCAAGAACTTATAATACAAAATGCATTCAGGGACTTCCTTAGCTTTTAAGAATTATTAAATGCTATCTTTTGGTTCTGCCTCATCCAGACCCAACAATTAAACTTTAAATCAGTTTGTTTCTGAGATGGTCATCAAATGTGGTTTCAAAACGAATGAGGGTTGGCAATATATCTAGAAAGTAACCAACTGAAATTAGTAAAAAAAAAGAAATAAACTATTTTGAAATGAATACTGGCATTAAATGATTTTTAACAATTTCTCTCTGGAAAAACAACAACAACAGAGAAGCTTGGGAAATGTGGCAAAGTTGGAAATCACCAGAATTAGACTGTGGAAGAAGTAATAAATTAGCTAAAAGTAAGAAGATTGTGGAAACTTGGGAGTTTTTCCTAAGAGGAAACTGGCAAAGATCCAGAAACTCCCAATATCTAAAAGTTGGAAAATCTAATTCATTCTAATTTGGGGAAGGAAAGGAAAGAGAGTCAGGCATAAGAGGTTGTAAATTCAGTAGTCAAGGGAAGCCCATTATTGATGAAGGACAGTTTCAGTATAAACAAAGTAAAAAGCAAATATATTCAATTATATATTATGAATACATTTCCAGTTTCTAGAAGATTATGTGCAGGATGAGACCATTATGGTTAAAAGAGAAATTCGAAGTATATCTCCCATGAAGTAAAAAATGTTGCAATCGCAGGTGTTTAGAAAGAAAGTGATTTTTTTTCACTATTTTCCATATTTTCTTTAGTAAATATACATTAACAGTACAGAGAGAAAATGTAAACTTTATACTAAATAAATAGTTAAATAAGCAAGTCATTTCTCATTCAGCCAGGTAGCAAAAGTTAGGAGCCAAGGACATACAAATTATTGACTGGGAAGACAAGAAAACTCAATGAGATTGAATGGTTCAACTGAATACAGATGGATTTTATTTCAATAAAGCACACAGCAGCATGGGGATTAGAGGCAAAATTATTTTCTTTATTTGATTATCAGTTTACATCTACTTAAAATGGGGCTACTGACACCTGTTTCTAAGGGTTGTTAGAAAAACTAAATGAAAACTATTGATGAAGCACCCAGAGCAATAAGACCATATAAAGCACTGTCCTGTGAAATCTGGAAAAATCCTTATGAATCATCTGGCCCAAGGGTTTCCAAACTCTGGGTTCTATCTAAGTCACTTAAAGTCGTATCATTTAGAGGGACCTAACCAGCATTTAAAAATGAAATGGTTAAAGAATGGAGCAAAAATAAAATGGTATGCTGTACCTGCATACCAAAAACTGTGATCTAGATAGCGTATTTAAATAATTGCTTTGTTAATTTCCACTCCTAGATATAGATCCCACTGAAATGAAAACCTTATGTGTATGCAAAACCACAAATGTTGATCAAACCATTATTTAGGAGAGCTTAAAAGTGTTAACAGTCCAAATGTCCATCAACTAATACGATGAAGTATAATTCAACAATAAAAAGGAATGGAACCGAGAAATATGATGCAGATCATCCCTGACAACATTATACTAAATCAAACAAGCATATCATATATGCTCATATGAAAGAGCATATATGATATGATTCTATTTACTTATTTTTAAAGAATGCCTTTCATTTTAATTTTTTATTATTTATTTTGACTGTGCTGGGTCTTCATTGCAGCTCACGGGCTCGGTAGTTGCAGTCTGTGAGTTGCGGAATGGGGATCTTGGCTCCCTGACCAGGGATTGAAACCAGGCTTACCCACTGGACTACCAGGGAAGTCCCAAAAGATTTCATTTAAGTGAGATGTAAATATACAAGTTTTTCAAGCTCATTTTCCATATTTTCTTTAGTAAATATACATTAACAGTACAGAGAAAATGTAAACTTTATACTAAATAAATAGTTAAATAAGCAAGTCATTTCTCATTCAGCCAGGTAGCAAAAGTTAGGAGCCAAGGACATACAAATTATTGACTGGGAAGACAAGAAAACTCAATGAGATTGAATGGTTCAACTGAATACAGATGGATTTTATTTCAATAAAGCACACAGCAGCATGGGGATTAGAGGCAAAATTATTTTCTTTATTTGATTATCAGTTTACATCTACTTAAAATGGGGCTACTGACACCTATTTCTAAGGGTTGTTAGAAAAACTAAATGAAAACTATTGATGAAGCACCCAGAGCAATAAGACCATATAAAGCACTGTCCTGTGAAATCTGGAAAAATCCTTATGAATCATCTGGCCCAAGGGTTTCCAAACTCTGGGTTCTATCTAAGTCACTTAAAGTCGTATCATTTAGAGGGACCTAACCAGCATTTAAAAATGAAATGGTTAAAGAATGGAGCAAAAATAAAATGGTATGCTGTACCTGCATACCAAAAACTGTGATCTAGATAGCGTATTTAAATAATTGCTTTGTTAATTTCCACTCCTAGATATAGATCCCACTGAAATGAAAACCTTATGTGTATGCAAAACCACAAATGTTGATCAAACCATTATTTAGGAGAGCTTAAAAGTGTTAACAGTCCAAATGTCCATCAACTAATACGATGAAATATAATTCAACAATAAAAAGGAATGGAACCGAGAAATATGATGCAGATCATCCCTGACAACATTATACTAAATCAAACAAGCATATCATATATGCTCATATGAAAGAGCATATATGATATGATTCTATTTACTTATTTTTAAAGAATGCCTTTCATTTTAATTTTTTATTATTTATTTTGACTGTGCTGGGTCTTCATTGCAGCTCACGGGCTCGGTAGTTGCAGTCTGTGAGTTGCGGAATGGGGATCTTGGCTCCCTGACCAGGGATTGAAACCAGGCTTACCCACTGGACTACCAGGGAAGTCCCAAAAGATTTCATTTAAGTGAGATGTCCAGAATAGAGAAACCCACAGAGACAGGTAGCTGGACTCACAGACAGACTCAAGCTTGCCAGGGGCTGGGTTGGGGGAATGGGGAATACTGCTGATGAGTACAGGGCTTTTTCCAAGGGTAACAAAAATGATTTAAAATTAGTTAGTAGTGATGGTTATACGACCTTGTGTATATACAAAACCCACTGAATATACTTCAAAAGAATAACTTTAAGAATATGTGAATCAAATTTTCATAAAGCTATTCTTACAACGAATTATTTTGTGAGATTGTTTCGGTCAGGTATATGTAGGTTAGGTGCATCCTGTTATTTTATAAAAGAAGAATTTTTTCCCCAGAAAATTGTGTTATTTAGCTATAGACTTAGTCTACTCACAAAGAAAGAACAAATTTTATTTTTCTTTTATAAATCTGGAAAAATTATTTTAAAAAACTAAATAAAATATGTTCTACCTACCATTCTTGAAAGCTAAAGGTGTTTAAAAGAAAGCAATTACCAACTTCCAACTTCTTCACCAACGTGTGGCTGTTCTCACTCCTGGTTACTATCTTTTCATTTTACATTATTCCAAGAGAAAATACCAGACTTTTGAATCTTACCTAATAATTAAGTCATTTTATTTCTTGTTGTTTGTTTGAAAACAGTAGCTGGTTAACACTGTTCAGTGTGCCTGAGTTCCTAGGTACCATCATTTGAAAGGGGAGCTATTGAGATCGTGCTTAAAAGTGTTAACAGTCCAAATGTCCATCAACTAATACGATGAAGTATAATTCAACAATAAAAAGGAATGGAACCGAGAAATATGATGCAGATCATCCCTGACAACATTATACTAAATCAAACAAGCATATCATATATGCTCATATGAAAGAGCATATATGATATGATTCTATTTACTTATTTTTAAAGAATGCCTTTCATTTTAATTTTTTATTATTTATTTTGACTGTGCTGGGTCTTCATTGCAGCTCACGGGCTCGGTAGTTGCAGTCTGTGAGTTGCGGAATGGGGATCTTGGCTCCCTGACCAGGGATTGAAACCAGGCTTACCCACTGGACTACCAGGGAAGTCCCAAAAGATTTCATTTAAGTGAGATGTCCAGAATAGAGAAACCCACAGAGACAGGTAGCTGGACTCACAGACAGACTCAAGCTTGCCAGGGGCTGGGTTGGGGGAATGGGGAATACTGCTGATGAGTACAGGGCTTTTTCCAAGGGTAACAAAAATGATTTAAAATTAGTTAGTAGTGATGGTTATACGACCTTGTGTATATACAAAACCCACTGAATATACTTCAAAAGAATAACTTTAAGAATATGTGAATCAAATTTTCATAAAGCTATTCTTAAAAAGAATTATTTTGTGAGATTGTTTCGGTCAGGTATATGTAGGTTAGGTGCATCCTGTTATTTTATAAAAGAAGAATTTTTTCCTCAGAAAATTGTGTTATTTAGCTATAGACTTAGTCTACTCACAAAGAAAGAACAAATTTTATTTTTCTTTTATAAATCTGGAAAAATTATTTTAAAAAACTAAATAAAATATGTTCTACCTACCATTCTTGAAAGCTAAAGGTGTTTAAAAGAAAGCAATTACCAACTTCCAACTTCTTCACCAACGTGTGGCTGTTCTCACTCCTGGTTACTATCTTTTCATTTTACATTATTCCAAGAGAAAATACCAGACTTTTGAATCTTACCTAATAATTAAGTCATTTTATTTCTTGTTGTTTGTTTGAAAACAGTAGCTGGTTAACACTGTTCAGTGTGCCTGAGTTCCTAGGTACCATCATTTGAAAGGGGAGCTATTGAGATCGTGCTCAAATCTTACCAAAGCATTCAAAAAAGATATGTGAGGACAAAGAAAATATTAATCAGGATATTTTGTGACACCAAAAATAAAGTTGACTTTTACTGTCATGGTACAATTTGAATAGTAAAAACCTACCAAGTGTCTATTGTGGGAATTAAAAGAAGGAAAAATAAAGAGGAAAGGAGGTAGGGAGACTGGGAGAGATAAGTAGAAGAAGGCAGAGGGGAAAGAGAAAGGAAAAAATTGGAAAGAAAATGAACACATTAAAACTGTAAGTACTAAGAATCTCAATGCTTATTCCTTCATAAAGGAGGAAATAATTAAACAAGGATTTGGAATAGTATTCAATGAAAATGATCTGTATAAAATTTATATTAGTAACTGGAGTGATCCTGAGCTTGGCACAATTATTTGTGTGATGGGTAGAATAATTCCTATAACACAGAATTTTGGAGATTGTCTGTGATAGCATGTATACAGTGCTTAAAAAGACATATATGTGTCAAAAAATTATCATAAGTATATTTATTGAGGGTTCCCTTGTAGCTCAGCTTGTAAAGAATCTGCCTGCAGGGCAGGAGACCTGAAGAAAAACTTTATATTTGCTAACATTTAGAAAACTATATGTCCTAAAATCTAGAATAGTTACATGTCTGTTTAACATATTTTCCAGTCCATTAAAATATGAAAATATTTCTGCTATGCTATCAGGATTCTAATGACATGGTTACCTTTTTCCAATTAGTATGATTCTACCCAAAAAAACCAGAAAATTGTGTTATTTAGCTATAGACTTAGTCTACTCACAAAGAAAGAACAAATTTTATTTTTCTTTTATAAATCTGGAAAAATTATTTTAAAAAACTAAATAAAATATGTTCTACCTACCATTCTTGAAAGCTAAAGGTGTTTAAAAGAAAGCAATTACCAACTTCCAACTTCTTCACCAACGTGTGGCTGTTCTCACTCCTGGTTACTATCTTTTCATTTTACATTATTCCAAGAGAAAATACCAGACTTTTGAATCTTACCTAATAATTAAGTCATTTTATTTCTTGTTGTTTGTTTGAAAACAGTAGCTGGTTAACACTGTTCAGTGTGCCTGAGTTCCTAGGTACCATCATTTGAAAGGGGAGCTATTGAGATCGTGCTCAAATCTTACCAAAGCATTCAAAAAAGATATGTGAGGACAAAGAAAATATTAATCAGGATATTTTGTGACACCAAAAATAAAGTTGACTTTTACTGTCATGGTACAATTTGAATAGTAAAAACCTACCAAGTGTCTATTGTGGGAATTAAAAGAAGGAAAAATAAAGAGGAAAGGAGGTAGGGAGACTGGGAGAGATAAGT
The DNA here is from genome assembly GCA_022376925.1 of Tragulus kanchil. Classification (NCBI taxonomy): domain Eukaryota; kingdom Metazoa; phylum Chordata; class Mammalia; order Artiodactyla; family Tragulidae; genus Tragulus; species Tragulus kanchil. The sequence goes on along the minus strand of JAIOJX010000003.1, from coordinate 115,085,647 downwards.
AGAAGAAGGCAGAGGGGAAAGAGAAAGGAAAAAATTGGAAAGAAAATGAACACATTAAAACTGTAAGTACTAAGAATCTCAATGCTTATTCCTTCATAAAGGAGGAAATAATTAAACAAGGATTTGGAATAGTATTCAATGAAAATGATCTGTATAAAATTTATATTAGTAACTGGAGTGATCCTGAGCTTGGCACAATTATTTGTGTGATGGGTAGAATAATTCCTATAACACAGAATTTTGGAGATTGTCTGTGATAGCATGTATACAGTGCTTAAAAAGACATATATGTGTCAAAAAATTATCATAAGTATATTTATTGAGGGTTCCCTTGTAGCTCAGCTTGTAAAGAATCTGCCTGCAGGGCAGGAGACCTGAAGAAAAACTTTATATTTGCTAACATTTAGAAAACTATATGTCCTAAAATCTAGAATAGTTACATGTCTGTTTAACATATTTTCCAGTCCATTAAAATATGAAAATATTTCTGCTATGCTATCAGGATTCCTTCAATGACATGGTTACCTTTTTCATCTATACATACAATTTAATTTTATGACATTACTTCTAATGTGTTACCTATTCCCCTTTTAACCGAAACTGGATAGATTTTGGAAGTCCAATTTCTATTGCTAAAACATGGACATTAAGAAAGTATGTAAATAGATCAATGTAATGATTATTTGTTTAACTCATTATCTTAGAGTATTATAATATTCTCCCCTCGATGAAAGATAAATAAAAATAGTAAATAAAAGTAAACACTGTCGAGTTTTTTCTGAATAATATATAATCTACAAATTCTTTTTTAAGTTTACTATGTCTAAATACTCTTCTGGTGTTCAAAATCACTTATTTTGATATTGGACAGAAAGGAGAGAATCTGAAAATCTATTTTCTAGTATTCTCTTGAAAAGAAGTGAAAGTTTTAGTTGCTCAATCATGTCCAACTCTTTACAACCACATAGATTGTGGCCCGCCAGGCTCCTCTGTCCATGGGATTCTCCAGGCAAGAATACTAGAGTGGGGAGTCATTCCCTTTTCCAGGGATCTTCCTGACTCAGGGATCCAGTCTGGGTCTCTTGCACTGCAGGCAGATTCTTCACCATCTGAGCCACTAGTGAAGTCCCAGGGTATTGTCTTAATGTCAAAAGGTTTCATGAGAAAATATGCTGTGAGTGTAAAGGAGGTAGCATGAAAACTTATCCTATCATATGTGAAAAAATGAGCTATTGTCATTGTGCTGTGAGAAAAGAGGATCCTGCAGGGGTGCTGTGCGATGGCCTGGAGGGTGGGATGGGGATATACATATGAAAATGATCTGTATAAAATTTATATTAGTAACTGGAGTGATCCTGAGCTTGGCACAATTATTTGTGTGATGGGTAGAATAATTCCTATAACACAGAATTTTGGAGATTGTCTGTGATAGCATGTATACAGTGCTTAAAAAGACATATATGTGTCAAAAAATTATCATAAGTATATTTATTGAGGGTTCCCTTGTAGCTCAGCTTGTAAAGAATCTGCCTGCAGGGCAGGAGACCTGAAGAAAAACTTTATATTTGCTAACATTTAGAAAACTATATGTCCTAAAATCTAGAATAGTTACATGTCTGTTTAACATATTTTCCAGTCCATTAAAATATGAAAATATTTCTGCTATGCTATCAGGATTCCTTCAATGACATGGTTACCTTTTTCATCTATACATACAATTTAATTTTATGACATTACTTCTAATGTGTTACCTATTCCCCTTTTAACCGAAACTGGATAGATTTTGGAAGTCCAATTTCTATTGCTAAAACATGGACATTAAGAAAGTATGTAAATAGATCAATGTAATGATTATTTGTTTAACTCATTATCTTAGAGTATTATAATATTCTCCCCTCGATGAAAGATAAATAAAAATAGTAAATAAAAGTAAACACTGTCGAGTTTTTTCTGAATAATATATAATCTACAAATTCTTTTTTAAGTTTACTATGTCTAAATACTCTTCTGGTGTTCAAAATCACTTATTTTGATATTGGACAGAAAGGAGAGAATCTGAAAATCTATTTTCTAGTATTCTCTTGAAAAGAAGTGAAAGTTTTAGTTGCTCAATCATGTCCAACTCTTTACAACCACATAGATTGTGGCCCGCCAGGCTCCTCTGTCCATGGGATTCTCCAGGCAAGAATACTAGAGTGGGGAGTCATTCCCTTTTCCAGGGGATCTTCCTGACTCAGGGATCCAGTCTGGGTCTCTTGCACTGCAGGCAGATTCTTCACCATCTGAGCCACTAGTGAAGTCCCAGGGTATTGTCTTAATGTCAAAAGGTTTCATGAGAAAATATGCTGTGAGTGTAAAGGAGGTAGCATGAAAACTTATCCTATCATATGTGAAAAAATGAGCTATTGTCATTGTGCTGTGAGAAAAGAGGATCCTGCAGGGGTGCTGTGCGATGGCCTGGAGGGGTGGGATGGGGGGATATACATATGACTAATCTAGAATCATACATATCTGTAAACAGCAAAACTTTGTAAAAATAAAAAGTAAAATGAAAAAATTTCAAAAATAAGCTGTGTAAGCATTCATTCTGTTTCTGTAGAGAAACTCTCTAAATGGAAAAATTTAAATACAAATCTTAATGTGGATTGCTCTGGAGATGAGGCAGGTAGGGCTGAGAATAAGAAAATAGCTAAGCCAGGTCTTCAAAAATGGTGTTATTTTTGTCTAAAGTAAATTCCTCGATAATATGAATAGATGGTCAAATGTATAGCCAAATAAGAGTGCTATTTCACATGATCTATAAATTATAGTTCATTGATACTACTGATGTACTTCTTTGCAGATATTCAAGATCTGCCCAGGTGGACGTCTACAGGTAGTCAACTATACCACAATATGATGCCTTGGTTTAGTGGAAATGTCTGATTCAAATCACATATTAGTGGGGGATTTTTTACCCAGCTGTGTTCTGGAAAAGTAACAGAGACATTTTCACTTTGGAAGCATATTTTTTCACGTAAAGGTAATTGAATTTACCTTGCTTCGACTTTTATTGCTATGAAAGAGTTGAAGAGATGACTATAGCTATAAATCTTGAATCATATGATAATGATTTAATGAAATAAATTCAAAGGTAAAGAGAGATTTTTTTAAAAGTCTACTAGCCAGTCCCTTACATGTGGAAACCACACACATCTTTCGTCTCTCTTATCCCACCCTCTAGCACAGCAGTTGCTCTAAAATGAAGTAGTGAAGATTATGACAAGTCCTTTAGGAATGTACAAATTAGCTAGGCTAGGGTCCTGACAAAAACTATATAGGATATGTAATCTGGCTATGTCCTGGAAGGATGACAAAAATAGCATGAGAACTCTTGCATGAGGTTTATTGAGCCACTAGTGAAGTCCCAGGGTATTGTCTTAATGTCAAAAGGTTTCATGAGAAAATATGCTGTGAGTGTAAAGGAGGTAGCATGAAAACTTATCCTATCATATGTGAAAAAATGAGCTATTGTCATTGTGCTGTGAGAAAAGAGGATCCTGCAGGGGTGCTGTGCGATGGCCTGGAGGGGTGGGATGGGGGGATATACATATGACTAATCTAGAATCATACATATCTGTAAACAGCAAAACTTTGTAAAAATAAAAAGTAAAATGAAAAATTTTCAAAAATAAGCTGTGTAAGCATTCATTCTGTTTCTGTAGAGAAACTCTCTAAATGGAAAAATTTAAATACAAATCTTAATGTGGATTGCTCTGGAGATGAGGCAGGTAGGGCTGAGAATAAGAAAATAGCTAAGCCAGGTCTTCAAAAATGGTGTTATTTTTGTCTAAAGTAAATTCCTCGATAATATGAATAGATGGTCAAATGTATAGCCAAATAAGAGTGCTATTTCACATGATCTATAAATTATAGTTCATTGATACTACTGATGTACTTCTTTGCAGATATTCAAGATCTGCCCAGGTGGACGTCTACAGGTAGTCAACTATACCACAATATGATGCCTTGGTTTAGTGGAAATGTCTGATTCAAATCACATATTAGTGGGGGATTTTTTACCCAGCTGTGTTCTGGAAAAGTAACAGAGACATTTTCACTTTGGAAGCATATTTTTTCATGTAAAGGTAATTGAATTTACCTTGCTTGACTTTTATTGCTATGAAAGAGTTGAAGAGATGACTATAGCTATAAATCTTGAATCATATGATAATGATTTAATGAAATAAATTCAAAGGTAAAGAGAGATTTTTTTAAAAGTCTACTAGCCAGTCCCTTACATGTGGAAACCACACACATCTTTCGTCTCTCTTATCCCACCCTCTAGCACAGCAGTTGCTCTAAAATGAAGTAGTGAAGATTATGACAAGTCCTTTAGGAATGTACAAATTAGCTAGGCTAGGGTCCTGACAAAAAACTATATAGGATATGTAATCTGGCTATGTCCTGGAAGGATGACAAAAATAGCATGAGAAAAAATTGGTTAAACTCAGAAATCTATACAGCATTAAAGACAAAGGGAAAGTGATTCAAATTTAAATTAATTCTGACTAATGAAGGCAAATGCTAAAAAAATATGGCACAGATTCCCACAGATACATTACAAAGATGGAGCAGGAGTTATTATCAACCAAGAACCACAAATATGGAAATAAATCTTCAAATCAATTAGGGAAGAGAATTAGAAAATAAACTGCTACACTGAAAGATGGAGAAGGAATGATAGTATGTGCTCCATCAATATTTGTTTAATTATAGTGAATTATTGAATGAGGAGGTTTATACTATGAGCAGCAAACGGGCTGGAGTTAAACGACTGGTTCACCACTGTCTTTAAAAAAAAAAAGTGCGTGAGTGCATTCTCACTCACTCAGTCGTGTCCAATTTTTTGTGACTGTATGGACTGTAGCCTACAAACTCCTCTGTCCATGGGATTCTCCAGACAAGAATACAAGAGTGGCTTCCTATTTCCTCCTCTAGGGGATTTTCCCAACCCAGGGATCAAATCCACGTCTCCTACATTGGCAGGTGGTCTTTACCACTGAGCCACTAGGGAAGCCCACGAGGAGAAAGTATTTAGTTGTAAACTGCTTATCAGAGTGAAGTAGCCATGATCAAAGGAAGAATACCCGAGAAGAGTAAGTTAGCCACATAAGACATTTAATAGGAAAGCAAAAAAAGAGGTATCTATAAAAATCACAACAATGGGAAAATCAGCAAAGTGTATGAAGACCTGGATAGTAGAAATCTTTGTAATAATCTTAAGGGCTTTTAAATTTTTAAATAGAAACAGTTTGGAAAAAAACAAAATACATTTGTATTTTTAAAAAGGTGAAAAACTTGAACTTGATGACTATAGCTATAAATCTTGAATCATATGATAATGATTTAATGAAATAAATTCAAAGGTAAAGAGAGATTTTTAAAAGTCTACTAGCCAGTCCCTTACATGTGGAAACCACACATCTTTCGTCTCTCTTATCCCACCCTCTAGCACAGCAGTTGCTCTAAAATGAAGTAGTGAAGATTATGACAAGTCCTTTAGGAATGTACAAATTAGCTAGGCTAGGGTCCTGACAAAAAACTATATAGGATATGTAATCTGGCTATGTCCTGGAAGGATGACAAAAATAGCATGAGAAAAAATTGGTTAAACTCAGAAATCTATACAGCATTAAAGACAAAGGGAAAGTGATTCAAATTTAAATTAATTCTGACTAATGAAGGCAAATGCTAAAAAAATATGGCACAGATTCCCACAGATACATTACAAAGATGGAGCAGGAGTTATTATCAACCAAGAACCACAAATATGGAAATAAATCTTCAAATCAATTAGGGAAGAGAATTAGAAAATAAACTGCTACACTGAAAGATGGAGAAGGAATGATAGTATGTGCTCCATCAATATTTGTTTAATTATAGTGAATTATTGAATGAGGAGGTTTATACTATGAGCAGCAAACGGGCTGGAGTTAAACGACTGGTTCACCACTGTCTTTAAAAAAAAAAAGTGCGTGAGTGCATTCTCACTCACTCAGTCGTGTCCAATTTTTTGTGACTGTATGGACTGTAGCCTACAAACTCCTCTGTCCATGGGATTCTCCAGACAAGAATACAAGAGTGGCTTCCTATTTCCTCCTCTAGGGGATTTTCCCAACCCAGGGATCAAATCCACGTCTCCTACATTGGCAGGTGGTCTTTACCACTGAGCCACTAGGGAAGCCCACGAGGAGAAAGTATTTAGTTGTAAACTGCTTATCAGAGTGAAGTAGCCATGATCAAAGGAAGAATACCCGAGAAGAGTAAGTTAGCCACATAAGACATTTAATAGGAAAGCAAAAAAAGAGGTATCTATAAAAATCACAACAATGGGAAAATCAGCAAAGTGTATGAAGACCTGGATAGTAGAAATCTTTGTAATAATCTTAAGGGCTTTTAAATTTTTAAATAGAAACAGTTTGGAAAAAAACAAAATACATTTGTATTTTTAAAAAGGTGAAAAACTTGAACTTGATTACTAGGTTACCTGGGGAAACACCAGGAAAAGTAATCCATCAAACTTTAATCACCTGGAAAAGTATGGGTTCTGTGAAACACCAACATGGTTTTCTGAATAGCAAATCATGCCAGACCCATTTAATCTTGTTCTCTGATAGCATTACAGGCCACAGAGACAAGGAAAAATGATAGTGACAATCTATCTTATTTTCAGGAGGGCTTGGAATCTGCTCTTTGTCACAATCTCATTGACAAACTTGGGAAAATATGACCTTAACCACCTCATTTTGGGGTGACTGGATGCACAACATGTTTGAATGTTCAATTAAAGGATAACTGAAATTTCAATTTCAAGTTGCACTAATACTTGATATAGCTCCCAGAAACTGGTCCCGGGGATCAGCTTGTCAACTGCTATTAGATGACCTACATTAAGTAATTTGGAGTGTTCTCACCAATCTCTGGGTAATTATACATTTACTTCATCAGTGTAACTAGGAGATAAAAATTGAAAGGATGGAATAATATAAACACACAAATAAATCTGTCTTATTAGAATATTAATCAACAATGTGGTGCCACTGTAAAATTACCAGCACTCCACAGAAAAGTCTTAAAAGGAGTTAGACATGCAAGAAATTACAGAATGGTTTTTTTTTTTTTTTGCTTTCCTTTGTTTTAGCAAGGAGATCAAACCAGTCAGTCCTAAGGGAAAGCAACCCTGAATATTTATGGAAGGACTGATGGCTGAAGCTGAAGGTGAAGCTCCAATACTCTGGCCACCTGATGCAAAGAGCCCAATTTAAGATCATTTAATTAGGAAAGCAAAAAAAGGTTTTTCTTATCAGAGTGAAGTAGCCATGATCAAAGGAAGAATACCCGAGAAGAGTAAGTTAGCCACATAAGACATTTAATAGGAAAGCAAAAAAGGTATCTATAAAAATCACAACAATGGGAAAATCAGCAAAGTGTATGAAGACCTGGATAGTAGAAATCTTTGTAATAATCTTAAGGGCTTTTAAATTTTTAAATAGAAACAGTTTGGAAAAAAACAAAATACATTTGTATTTTTAAAAAGGTGAAAAACTTGAACTTGATTACTAGGTTACCTGGGGAAACACCAGGAAAAGTAATCCATCAAACTTTAATCACCTGGAAAAGTATGGGTTCTGTGAAACACCAACATGGTTTTCTGAATAGCAAATCATGCCAGACCCATTTAATCTTGTTCTCTGATAGCATTACAGGCCACAGAGACAAGGAAAAATGATAGTGACAATCTATCTTATTTTCAGGAGGGCTTGGAATCTGCTCTTTGTCACAATCTCATTGACAAACTTGGGAAAATATGACCTTAACCACCTCATTTTGGGGTGACTGGATGCACAACATGTTTGAATGTTCAATTAAAGGATAACTGAAATTTCAATTTCAAGTTGCACTAATACTTGATATAGCTCCCAGAAACTGGTCCCGGGGATCAGCTTGTCAACTGCTATTAGATGACCTACATTAAGTAATTTGGAGTGTTCTCACCAATCTCTGGGTAATTATACATTTACTTCATCAGTGTAACTAGGAGATAAAAATTGAAAGGATGGAATAATATAAACACACAAATAAATCTGTCTTATTAGAATATTAATCAACAATGTGGTGCCACTGTAAAATTACCAGCACTCCACAGAAAAGTCTTAAAAGGAGTTAGACATGCAAGAAATTACAGAATGGTTTTTTTTTTTTTTTTTTCTTTCCTTTGTTTTAGCAAGGAGATCAAACCAGTCAGTCCTAAGGGAAAGCAACCCTGAATATTTATGGAAGGACTGATGGCTGAAGCTGAAGGTGAAGCTCCAATACTCTGGCCACCTGATGCAAAGAGCTGACTCACTGGAAAAGACTCTGATGCTGGGAAAGATTTTGAAGGCAGGAGGAGGGGACGACCGAAGATGAGGTGGTAGGATGGCATCACAGACTCAGTGGACACGAGTTTGAGCAAACTCCAGGAGGTATGGGAGGACAGGGAAGCCTGGAGTACCGCAGTCCAGGGGGTCACAGAGAGTCCAACACAACTTCGTGACTAAACAACGCACAACAAATCAAGATACGTGCTTCCAGTTTTAGTCCCTGATAAACAGACTTTTAATGAGTTCAAAGGTAAATAAGATAAAATTTGATCATTTTTGTGTTTTTTAATTGTTCTGCTTTATTACTTTTGCGATTAGAGCATTCAAGCCACATTTAAAAAACCTGGGTATGTCACCTACACATTGGCACTTCCTAAGAGCGCTTGCCAGTGACTGAGCAACAACAGGGGCATTTGCCATCTGCCTCTGAAGAGACTGAAACTCATGCTGCTGCAGTTCTTGAGCTTCGGCATCTCCTGAGGGGAATTCAGGGTGGAGAGTGAGGCACTCTGTGCTCCAGGGAAACTGGTGGAACAGGTCTTGAGACAGTTAGACATGTTCAGGAACTAAGATTTCATGATTCCAAGCCTTGCATATCTTCATTTCTAGAAAATCTCTAAATTCCTTCATGGTGACATCAGCTCCTCATGACTGGCAGAAAACCTCTTGTAAAAATATGTGCTTGATTGCACTGAACTCGCCCTTCACCAAAATCTTGTATACTGACCTTCCTCCACTACCTCCTTGGAGCAGTCTCTCAGAGCTCTCTCAGGTGCTGTCTGCCAGGCTACAGTCCTCATCTTGTCTCCAATAAAACTTAACTTGCAACTCTCATGTTGTATATCTTTTCAGTTGACAGGTACAAGCAAGCAAACACAAATAATATAGAGAAAATATGAGGGTATCTCCCTTGAAAGTGTTTCAGGCGATTAAAGAAATTGAAGATGGTGCCCATCTGGTGCCCATAAGGCAATCACAAAATGAAGAAATTTATTTAGCCCATGGTCAACAAATATTTAGGAGACTCTACTGTTCAATAACCCCTAGACCAGACAATACATCTTCACACATCAACCTCACAGTAGCCTCTTTATAGTGAAGAAGGAAAGAGAACTGGAGGAAACAGACTGGTTGGGTGACTTTCCCAGGTTTTTATCAGAGACAGAATCCACATTCACGTTTGTATTGACTTTAGGTATCTCTAACTGAAAGCTGACTATAATGTTTCCTTATTTCTTAACTGTACATGTGGCATCATCACAGGAAAATGAAATAATTTTAAATTTACAAATATGTATTTTAAGGGATACAGTAGGGCTTTCCCAATTCTTTCTTCCAATGTTGGTTCAAACTGTCATGTAGGATACACCTTATTGTGGTATAAAGATAGACTCATTCTTATAGAAAGTGTAATGACTTCAGACTGCAGGTTACCAACCCTCATGAAAATAAATGAATCCACATTCTGCAATGAGAATTCTACCAATTTTAAATAAGCAAAACAGATGGACTATAGTAAAAATAATTTATAGTGGGAGCTGGGAATATTTGGGATTTTAGCTGCTTTGAATTTTTCTAGATTTTTTTTTTCTTCTGGCTCTCCTACATTTTTGAGAGTCCCATGATATTTTCTATGGAATGCACACTTCTTGTTTAAAGGCCCTTATTAATTTTTATCTTTCATTTTATAATTTCATTTTTATCATTTCATGTTTTGTATTTTATATCATGAAATAATAAATGCCCATGGCATCATCAACTCAATGGACGTGAGTTTGAGCAAACTCTGAGAGACAGTGAAGAACAGCTGGGCTTGTTGCAGTCTATAGGGTTGCAAATAGTTGGACATAACAGAATGACGGAACAACCACATCATAAAAGCAAAACAAAGAAATGAGGAAGAGACTGAGACACTTCCACATCCCCAGAAATGCTTTCGGAAGATAGCTTTCCAGATAAACCACCAGATCTAAGTGTAATAAAATACTATCTATCTATCTATCTATAAGAATATGAAGTATAAATCATACAGTACATTCTGAATTATAGTGTGGTTTTTCAATTAAATAAGTACCATGCCTATTCCTTCTAAAGACTGTATAATACTCCACTATATACCAATTCTACTGCCATACATTAAATGTGCTGATGTTTTTCCTTTTTAGAAACAGTGCTATAATCAACATAATTATACACATCTTTGCAGACTTTTGCAGATTATGTCCTTATAAATTCGCAGAAGTAGAAATGCTATCTCAGTGGGCATGCATAAACTTTCTGTCAGATACCCCATACAATCTCATCCAGTAATTGAAAAAATATTTGCCAGGCACCTGTCTAGGTGTTAGGGTAATTGGGCTTAGCACCCTTACTTTTTGTACATGTGGCATCAAAAATGAAATAATTTTAAATTTACAAATATGTATTTTAAGGGATACAGTAGGGCTTTCCCAATTCTTTCTTCCAATGTTGGTTCAAACTGTCATGTAGGATACACCTTATTGTGGTATAAAGATAGACTCATTCTTATAGAAAGTGTAATGACTTCAGACTGCAGGTTACCAACCCTCATGAAAATAAATGAATCCACATTCTGCAATGAGAATTCTACCAATTTTAAATAAGCAAAACAGATGGACTATAGTAAAAATAATTTATAGTGGGAGCTGGGAATATTTGGGATTTTAGCTGCTTTGAATTTTTCTAGATTTTTTTTTTCTTCTGGCTCTCCTACATTTTTGAGAGTCCCATGATATTTTCTATGGAATGCACACTTCTTGTTTAAAGGCCCTTATTAATTTTTATCTTTCATTTTATAATTTCATTTTTATCATTTCATGTTTTGTATTTTATATCATGAAATAATAAATGCCCATGGCATCATCAACTCAATGGACGTGAGTTTGAGCAAACTCTGAGAGACAGTGAAGAACAGCTGGGCTTGTTGCAGTCTATAGGGTTGCAAATAGTTGGACATAACAGAATGACTGAACAACCACATCATAAAAGCAAAACAAAGAAATGAGGAAGAGACTGAGACACTTCCACATCCCCAGAAATGCTTTCGGAAGATAGCTTTCCAGATAAACCACCAGATCTAAGTGTAATAAAATACTATCTATCTATCTATCTATAAGAATATGAAGTATAAATCATACAGTACATTCTGAATTATAGTGTGGTTTTCAATTAAATAAGTGCCATGCCTATTCCTTCTAAAGACTGTATAATACTCCACTATATACCAATTCTACTGCCATACATTAAATGTGCTGATGTTTTTCCTTTTTAGAAACAGTGCTATAATCAACATAATTATACACATCTTTGCAGACTTTTGCAGATTATGTCCTTATAAATTCGCAGAAGTAGAAATGCTATCTCAGTGGGCATGCATAAACTTTCTGTCAGATACCCCATACAATCTCATCCAGTAATTGAAAAAATATTTGCCAGGCACCTGTCTAGGTGTTAGGGTAATGGCTGTGAAGAAGACAATCAGCTTAGCACCCTTACTGAGTTTACATACATTCATTCATGGATGAATTAATATAAAATAAAGTAGCAGTTTGTTAACTGTCACGGAGAAAATAAAACAGGTGACACAAGAGTGGGCAGGCAAGGGACAACATCAGGGGCTTTGTGAAATCTGTATGCAGAGGGGATCTTTAATGAGACATCTAAATGGTAGGAAGGAGAAAAGTATAGGAAATTTAGGGGGAAGGGACCTCTGGAAAGATCTGAAATTTCAAGAATCTTATACTGAGAATGAGTCCAGCGATCCAAGAAGCAGAGGGAAGTGAGGAAGAAGTAGTGTGTGTTATGCAGTCTGGGAGGCCAAGGCAAGAAGGAAACCAACCCTGAATATTCCCTGGAAGAAGTGATGCTGAAGAACCTGAAGCTCCAATACTTCGGCCACCTGATGTGAAGAGCCAACTCACTGGAAAAGACCCTGATGCTGGGAAAGAGTGAGGGCAGGAGGAGAAGGGGGCAATAGAGGACAAGACAGTTGGATGGCATCATCAACTCAATAGATGTGAGTCTGAGCAAACTCAGGGAGATAGTGAAGGTCAGGGAAACAGGGCTTGCTGCAGTCCACATGGCTGCAAAGAATCAAACATGCCTGAGTCACTGACCAACAACAACCGATTGAGTCGGCAGATAGATGATTTTAAGTTTTGATTTAATTAGGATATACAGGCATTAAAGCATATGTACCATAAGTATATCTTTCAACAAATTATTCACAAACTGAACACATCCCTCAGATCAGGAAAGAAAGCATCAACAGCATTCCCCAATCCCCCTCGAGATGCACTAGTGGTAAAGAATCCACCTGCAGTGCAGGAGACATAAGAGAAATGGATTTGATCCCTAAGTCAGGAAGATCCCTTGGAGCATGCCTATTCTTAACTTATACCAATTCTACTGCCATACATTAAATGTGCTGATGTTTTTCCTTTTAGAAACAGTGCTATAATCAACATAATTATACACATCTTTGCAGACTTTTGCAGATTATGTCCTTATAAATTCGCAGAAGTAGAAATGCTATCTCAGTGGGCATGCATAAACTTTCTGTCAGATACCCCATACAATCTCATCCAGTAATTGAAAAAATATTTGCCAGGCACCTGTCTAGGTGTTAGGGTAATGGCTGTGAAGAAGACAATCAGCTTAGCACCCTTACTGAGTTTACATACATTCATTCATGGATGAATTAATATAAAATAAAGTAGCAGTTTGTTAACTGTCACGGAGAAAATAAAACAGGTGACACAAGAGTGGGCAGGCAAGGGACAACATCAGGGGCTTTGTGAAATCTGTATGCAGAGGGGATCTTTAATGAGACATCTAAATGGTAGGAAGGAGAAAAGTATAGGAAATTTAGGGGGAAGGGACCTCTGGAAAGATCTGAAATTTCAAGAATCTTATACTGAGAATGAGTCCAGCGATCCAAGAAGCAGAGGGAAGTGAGGAAGAAGTAGTGTGTGTTATGCAGTCTGGGAGGCCAAGGCAAGAAGGAAACCAACCCTGAATATTCCCTGGAAGAAGTGATGCTGAAGAACCTGAAGCTCCAATACTTCGGCCACCTGATGTGAAGAGCCAACTCACTGGAAAAGACCCTGATGCTGGGAAAGAGTGAGGGCAGGAGGAGAAGGGGGCAATAGAGGATAAGACAGTTGGATGGCATCATCAACTCAATAGATGTGAGTCTGAGCAAACTCAGGGAGATAGTGAAGGTCAGGGAAACAGGGCTTGCTGCAGTCCACATGGCTGCAAAGAATCAAACATGCCTGAGTCACTGACCAACAACAACCGATTGAGTCGGCAGATAGATGATTTTAAGTTTTGATTTAATTAGGATATACAGGCATTAAAGCATATGTACCATAAGTATATCTTTCAACAAATTATTCACAAACTGAACACATCCCTCAGATCAGGAAAGAAAGCATCAACAGCATTCCCCAATCCCCCTCGAGATGCACTAGTGGTAAAGAATCCACCTGCAGTGCAGGAGACATAAGAGAAATGGATTTGATCCCTAAGTCAGGAAGATCCCTTGGAGCCAGGATACGGCAACCCACTCCAGTATTCTTGCTGGAGAATCCCATGGACAGAGGAGCCTGGTGGGTCACAGTCCATGGGGTCACAAAGAGTTGGACATGATTGAAATAACTTAGCATGCATGCACACACACGGATGAGATGCAGGTAGGCTGGTGAATTTAGTTATGGACACGCATTCTCATCTTTTATGAATGTCTCTTTTCCCACACTCTTCCTTACCATCCCTGGATATGCTCAATCTTACTGATGCTTTAAAGGCAGACCTGCAAACGTGTACCTCATTTTAATTTGAATATTTACAATTTTTTCAGAGGTGGAAATACTTGTCCTATGTTTACTGGCTATCTGAATGTTTAAAATTTGTACATTTGTTGCTTGTTTTCTCATTTGAAAATACCTGTTTCCATCACATAAACAATAATTTGCCCAGATTCAGCATTCTTGAGTGCCTTCATTTGTTCTATAAATTTATATAGATATTTTCTGTCTTCCATCTTAAAACACTGAGGATGTTAAGTCTGAAGTCAGTGTGATATTATTTTTCTTTATAGGCACTTTAGATTTTTTTTTAATGGATCCATTGTGGAATTATTTCTGTACCTGAAATTGAAAACTGGGTGAGAGTTCACTAGAGATAAGTCCAACAGTAGCTGGCTTTTTTACTTGGGGCAGCGCAGACCTTTCTCTCACTCAGGCATACGGAGCTGCTCCTGGTGCCCTGTTGCGACAGTGACTTCAGCTGGACTGTCTATAGGTGCCATGGGGGGTACCTTTGTCCTCACATCTCCAAGGTAGAAACATCCCAGGTCAGCCAACATTGCTCTTAAGATCCTCACGTCTGAGAGGGGATTCACTGTGGTAGTCCTTACCTCAGTCCGCATGCTTGCAAGCTTCCAAGAGCACAGGGTATGTGGGGGATTGGGGAGAAAGGTTGCCATAATTTCTCCCTCTCCTTGTTGTAACACTCCAATACTCCTTCAGGGATGGGAGTTTCCATTTATTAGAACTGAGTATCATTCTTATTTTTTCCCCTAAATCTCTGTTGTGTTTGGGAGAATTTCTGTTTGTACTATATGTTTGTAATCAGTCTATCTATTCAGCATTATTGTAGTGATTTTTATGATATTATTTCCTGGCCCTTTGGGGGTGTGTGTGTGTCTGTGTCTGTGTGTGTGTCTAACTCCAGTCATGCTACCTTGTTTCTGGAATCTCAAGTGTGGGGCTCTGTCATCAAATTTCCACAGAGGGCTATGCTCCCCTCTGCATTCTTCACAAATACTAGCTGCTGCTTGGAGCTGCTCTCTGTCTTTTTCTTTTTATCATTTAGAGCCTGTCTTCATCTCAGTTCCTACTATAATTCCTATGGGATTAGGATTATCTATTTTGGCATACACATATTCTCCAGTCTGAGGCAATGGGAGAGGAGTTTTAAAGATCTTTTAGTGGCAAAGGATTTCTGCTTGGATCTTTGACCGCCGTTCAGAGACATCCCTCAGCTGCCCCTTCCTGTGTAAAAACCTAATCTCTCTCCATCAAAAAGTATTTCATTCTTAGGCACTGCTCACCCAGTACAACAGGTGTTACAAAGTATTTATAACTGAAATA
Organism: Tragulus kanchil; assembly: GCA_022376925.1. Classification (NCBI taxonomy): domain Eukaryota; kingdom Metazoa; phylum Chordata; class Mammalia; order Artiodactyla; family Tragulidae; genus Tragulus; species Tragulus kanchil. Next base: position 115,070,064 of record JAIOJX010000003.1, on the reverse strand, counting down.
CTTTTGCATCTGAAGAGAGACAATGATACTTGGTATAGGAATAACACCATGTATATAAATAATAGGTTGAGCAGGATAGAGAAAAAAAATATAAGAGAATCTGTGGAATAGTAGAAAATCCTTGGGCTTGGGTCCCTGGCCTAGGTTTGGATTCCAGTACTGCTTCCCACCTACAAGTGTGTGGCCTTAACTTACAAAGCCTATGTCATGGGGTCTATTGTATTCCCTTTCCCGTTTGAATGTGACTGTGATTGGAAATCATAGGAAATTCCTTTGTCCTCACATCTCCAAGGTAGAAACATCCCAGGTCAGCCAACATTGCTCTTAAGATCCTCACGTCTGAGAGGGGATTCACTGTGGTAGTCCTTACCTCAGTCCGCATGCTTGCAAGCTTCCAAGAGCACAGGGTATGTGGGGGATTGGGGAGAAAGGTTGCCATAATTTCTCCCTCTCCTTGTTGTAACACTCCAATACTCCTTCAGGGATGGGAGTTTCCATTTATTAGAACTGAGTATCATTCTTATTTTTTTCCCTAAATCTCTGTTGTGTTTGGGAGAATTTCTGTTTGTACTATATGTTTGTAATCAGTCTATCTATTCAGCATTATTGTAGTGTTTTTTATGATATTATTTCCTGGCCCTTTGGGGGTGTGTGTGTGTCTGTGTCTGTGTGTGTGTCTAACTCCAGTCATGCTACCTTGTTTCTGGAATCTCAAGTGTGGGGCTCTGTCATCAAATTTCCACAGAGGGCTATGCTCCCCTCTGCATTCTTCACAAATACTAGCTGCTGCTTGGAGCTGCTCTCTGTCTTTTTCTTTTTATCATTTAGAGCCTGTCTTCATCTCAGTTCCTACTATAATTCCTATGGGATTAGGATTATCTATTTTGGCATACACATATTCTCCAGTCTGAGGCAATGGGAGAGGAGTTTTAAAGATCTTTTAGTGGCAAAGGATTTCTGCTTGGATCTTTGACCGCCGTTCAGAGACATCCCTCAGCTGCCCCTTCCTGTGTAAAAACCTAATCTCTCTCCATCAAAAAGTATTTCATTCTTAGGCACTGCTCACCCAGTACAACAGGTGTTACAAAGTATTTATAACTGAAATACTTTTGCATCTGAAGAGAGACAATGATACTTGGTATAGGAATAACACCATGTATATAAATAATAGGTTGAGCAGGATAGAGAAAAAAAATATAAGAGAATCTGTGGAATAGTAGAAAATCCTTGGGCTTGGGTCCCTGGCCTAGGTTTGGATTCCAGTACTGCTTCCCACCTACAAGTGTGTGGCCTTAACTTACAAAGCCTATGTCATGGGGTCTATTGTATCCCTTCCTGTAAATTCAAATATGGAAATCCTAGCCCCTAGGATTTTAGAATGTGACTGTGATTGGAAATCAGGTTCTTTACAGAGATAACTGAGTTAAAACAGGGTCATAAGGGTGATCCCTCATTCAGCGTTACTGGTATTGGTATCAGAAGAGGAAATTTGGACAGACACATAGACAGGGAAGGCGATGTGAATACAGAGGGAGAAGAAAGCCATCTACCGGCCAGGGAGAGAGCCCTGGAACACAGCCGTTCTTCACAGCCCCCAGGAAACCAGCCCTCTGACTCCAGGATCTTGGACTTCTAGCCAAGACTAGAAGACTAGACTATCTTCTCGTCCAAGATATACTTCTCAAAAATATATTTCTGTTTATGCTACTTGGTCTGTGGTACTTTGTTACAGCAGCCTTTTGCTTTTTGAGGAATGATGGGAATATTTCCAATTGTTCCAATTGTTCCACAGAGTTTATATAAGATAATAATAAGAATAAAATACTAATGATAAGACTAGCTTTAACTGATTTGTTTATGATAGGGTAGGTGCAGCATTCAATGCGTCACGCATGTTGTAAATGTGTAGCTTTGTGACTGCCACATTGGAGGTGTGTAGCAGACTAGTTATATTTATTTTCTCTTATTTAATGCAATAAAGAGATCCTGAAGTGAAAATATACTGCAGTGAAGAAGGAAAGCAGCAAAGATAAAGGAAGAAAGAAATGAGAGAGAGAGAGATTTTGTTAAAAGAAAAAGAAACTAACACATTGTAGGGTGCAAAAAGGAAACATATGGAAGGTTCCCTATACCAGAGAGTAACGGGCTCTTAAGTAGCTAGGGACCTATCAGCAACTATTAATAGTTCTCAGGGCTAACACAGGAGAACACTGTTTTCTTGTGAAGTACTTTTCAGCTGTATTTAGCCAGAATGGTCACTATGTGCCTAAGCTTACATTTCCATGTGATCTGGTGGTTTACATAGTACCTGCATTGTAGTATTAATAGGGAGGATGGAGAAAGTTTATCATGAAGTCATACATCACATGGTATTGACTGTTTCTTATTTCCTTTTTAGCTTTTTGAGTTACTGATACATTATTGCAGCAAAACATATGTAGGGTCAATTCATGCTGAATAGTTATTAGAAACCATGATAACAAAAGTCATTACACTGCAGTTCAGTTTTGACAGTAAAATTTCTGCAACATTATCACAAATCCTCATGCATTAGTGCAATGATCCTTACTATAGTTTCATATTAGAATCAAAAGATTGCCGTAGCATGCTTGATACAAAAAGTCAAGCAAGCCAAATTCTTTTCTGCTTTTACAGATAACATTTTTGCTCCTTTTCTCTGTATATCATGCAGATGGTAGCTTTGTTTTATATACTTTTCTCAATAACCTATGAGTAGATTGCATGTATATTTCTTTAAAATGAGGACTTTTTTTCCTCAGAAAAACAGCACAATGCTGATTACCAGCACCAAAGGAAATAATCTGAAAATGATCTTATATTTGAAACAACTTCAAAAATTCTGAAGCTGTACTATTCACTGTGGTATTATCTTTTTCTTGCTTAGACAATGTATTAGCTGTGGGTAGAGTTTTCTTTAAATCAGTGTTTTACTATGATGGGATAAAACAAAATTTTTAAAAGGGTACCTATATTATTCAGGATGACTTTTATAGAAAAGTTGTGAGAATTACCCTTCAGCTGACAAAGGGAAACATTTTTAACATCTATCTGTTCATTTCTTAATAGTCAATACTTTTTAATTTAAATAAATTTTTATAATTTGAGGTAGAATTGACATATGATGTCATACACATTTCAGGTGTACAAAAATAATAATCTGTTATCTTTGTACACTGAAAAATGAACAACATAGTAAATCTAGTCACTGCCTAGTGCCATACAAATTTTTTAGCATTTCTTAAGTAGCTAGGGACCTATCAGCAACTATTACTGGTTCTCAGGGCTAACACAGGAGAACACTGTTTTCTTGTGAAGTACTTTTCAGCTGTATTTAGCCAGAATGGTCACTATGTGCCTAAGCTTACATTTCCATGTGATCTGGTGGTTTACATAGTACCTGCATTGTAGTATTAATAGGGAGGATGGAGAAAGTTTATCATGAAGTCATACATCACATGGTATTGACTGTTTCTTATTTCCTTTTTAGCTTTTTGAGTTACTGATACATTATTGCAGCAAAACATATGTAGGGTCAATTCATGCTGAATAGTTATTAGAAACCATGATAACAAAAGTCATTACACTGCAGTTCAGTTTTGACAGTAAAATTTCTGCAACATTATCACAAATCCTCATGCATTAGTGCAATGATCCTTACTATAGTTTCATATTAGAATCAAAAGATTGCCGTAGCATGCTTGATAAAAAAAGTCAAGCAAGCCAAATTCTTTTCTGCTTTTACAGATAACATTTTTGCTCCTTTTCTCTGTATATCATGCAGATGGTAGCTTTGTTTTATATACTTTTCTCAATAACCTATGAGTAGATTGCATGTATATTTCTTTAAAATGAGGACTTTTTTTCCTCAGAAAAACAGCACAATGCTGATTACCAGCACCAAAGGAAATAATCTGAAAATGATCTTATATTTGAAACAACTTCAAAAATTCTGAAGCTGTACTATTCACTGTGGTATTATCTTTTTCTTGCTTAGACAATGTATTAGCTGTGGGTAGAGTTTTCTTTAAATCAGTGTTTTACTATGATGGGATAAAACAAAATTTTTAAAAGGGTACCTATATTATTCAGGATGACTTTTATAGAAAAGTTGTGAGAATTACCCTTCAGCTGACAAAGGGAAACATTTTTAACATCTATCTGTTCATTTCTTAATAGTCAATACTTTTTAATTTAAATAAATTTTTATAATTTGAGGTAGAATTGACATATGATGTCATACACATTTCAGGTGTACAAAAATAATAATCTGTTATCTTTGTACACTGAAAAATGAACAACATAGTAAATCTAGTCACTGCCTAGTGCCATACAAATTTTTTAGCATTTCTTATCTTCTAACTGCCAAATATGCTCTGCATTATTATTGACTACAGTCAACACACTGTACATTACATCCCCATGGTGAATTTGTACTGGATTTTTGTATGTCTTGATGCCTTTCATCTGTTTCACCAACTAGGCAACTCCCCTTGTAGCAACAAACATTTTGTTCTCTGTTTGTAGTTTAGTTTTGTTTTATATTTTAGATTTCAGATATAATGGAGATCACATAGCATTTATCTTTCTCTGTCTGACTTATTTAACTTAGAAGAATTCCCTCAAGGTCCATACATCCTGTTACAAATGTCAAGATTTCATTCTTTTACATGGCTGAGTAGTATTTAATTGTATGTCTATATCATATATTCTTTATCCATTTACCCATCGATGGAAATCCACTTAGGTAATTTTCCATATGGTGGCTATTTTAATAATGCTGCTGTGAAGGAAGGCGTGCATCTTTTTTTTAATTATTTCATTTTATTTTTAAAAAATTTTTACAGAGTTTTGTTGTTCACAGACATGTATGTTCCCAGATCAGTCATATATACATCCCTGGCACCCTCCTTTCTTCCAGTTGCCCTCATCCCATTCCTCCAGGCCATCAGGGGTGCATCTTTTTAAATTAATGTTTCCATTTTCTTTGTGTAAATACCCAGAAGTGGAATTGCTCAATCATGTGGTAGTTCTATTCAAAAATTTTCGAGAATCCTCTATATAGCATTTCCATACTTCAGTGGATGCAACAATTGACATTCCTCCCAACAAGGCATGAAGGTTCCCTTTTCACCACATCCTCATTAACACTTGTTACTTTTGATAAAAGCCAATCTAACAGGTGTGAGGTAATGTCTAACCATGGTTTTGTTGTGCATTTTCCTGATAATGAGTGATGTTAAGCATCATTTCGCGTGCCTGTTGGCCATCTGTGTGTCTTCTTTGGAATAATGTCCATTTAGATCCTCTGTCCATTTTAAAATCAAATTGCTTGTCTTAGTTATTGTGCTTTACGAGTTATTTTTATATTTTGGATACTAAGCCCTTACTGGATATACGATTAGGAAAATTTTCTCTCATCCAGTAGGCTGTCTTTTCTTTTCGTTCATGGTTTCCTTTGTTGTGCAGAAGGGTTTGTTTGATGTACTTGTTCTTGCTTTTGTTGTTTTTCTTTTTGGAGTCAGATCCAAACTTTTCTACCAAGACCAGTGTCATATAGCTTAGTGCTCATGCTGTACTGGAGGAGTACTATGGCTTCAAGTCATACATTCACGTCTAAGCCACTCTGAGTTAAATTTCCTGTATAATGTAAAACATGGTCTACTTTCACTCTTATGCAAGTGCCTTTCCAGTTTTCCCAACACCATTTATTTAAAAGACCATCCTTTTCTCATTGTATATTTTTAGCTCCTTGGACATAAATGGGCAGGTTAATTTCTAGGTTCTCTATTCTGTTTCATCGACCAAAGGGTCTGTTTTCATGCAAATGCCATACTGTTTCAATTAATACAGCTATGTACATCGACCAGTGTGTCTGTTTCCATGCAAATGCCATACTGTTTCAATTAATACAGCTATGTACATCGACCAGTGTGTCTGTTTTCATGCAAATGCCATACTGTTTCAATTAATACAGCTATGTAATAGAACTTGAAGTCACAGAACATAATGCCTCTAGATTTGTGTGTCTTATTCAAGATAGCTTTGGTTATACAGTGTCTTCTGTGGTTCCATACAAATTAGTACCATTTATTTTAGCTTAAAGAAGTCCTTTTTAACATTTTTGGAAAGGTTGATTTAGTGTTGATGAAATCACTTAGCTTTTCCTGTCTGAAAACCTCTTTACTGCTTCAGTTTTGAATAATAGCATTGCTGGGTAGTATATTCTTGGCTGGAATTTTTCTCCTTTGAATACTTTGAAGATATTGCTTCACTTCTTTCTGGCCGTCAAAGTTTCTGCTAAAAGATCTACTGATAGATTTAGGGAGGGTTTCTTTGTAGGTAACAATAGTTATTTTTCTTTCACTGCTTTTAAAATTCTCTCTTTAAAATTTGACATTTTAATTATGATGTGTATTGGTGTGGGTCTCTTTGGGTTCATCTTATTTTGAACTCTCTGGGCTTCTTAAACCTTGATGCCTGCTTCCTTCCATGGGTTAAAACATTTTTTTCATATGTATTTTCTGCCCCTTTCTCTTCAAAATTTTTCTCCTGGTCTAAAAAAATTTTTTTCCTTTACAATGGTAAATGATGTTCCAGTAGGCTGTCTTTTCTTCGTCATGGTTTCCTTTGTTGTGCAGAAGGGTTTGTTTGATGTACTTGTTCTTGCTTTTGTTGTTTTTCTTTTTGGAGTCAGATCCAAACTTTTCTACCAAGACCAGTGTCATATAGCTTAGTGCTCATGCTGTACTGGAGGAGTACTATGGCTTCAAGTCATACATTCACGTCTAAGCCACTCTGAGTTAAATTTCCTGTATAATGTAAAACATGGTCTACTTTCACTCTTATGCAAGTGCCTTTCCAGTTTTCCCAACACCATTTATTTAAAAGACCATCCTTTTCTCATTGTATATTTTTAGCTCCTTGGACATAAATGGGCAGGTTAATTTCTAGGTTCTCTATTCTGTTTCATCGACCAAAGGGTCTGTTTTCATGCAAATGCCATACTGTTTCAATTAATACAGCTATGTACATCGACCAGTGTGTCTGTTTCCATGCAAATGCCATACTGTTTCAATTAATACAGCTATGTACATCGACCAGTGTGTCTGTTTTCATGCAAATGCCATACTGTTTCAATTAATACAGCTATGTAATAGAACTTGAAGTCACAGAACATAATGCCTCTAGATTTGTGTGTCTTATTCAAGATAGCTTTGGTTATACAGTGTCTTCTGTGGTTCCATACAAATTAGTACCATTTATTTTAGCTTAAAGAAGTCCTTTTAACATTTTGGAAAGGTTGATTTAGTGTTGATGAAATCACTTAGCTTTTCCTGTCTGAAAACCTCTTTACTGCTTCAGTTTTGAATAATAGCATTGCTGGGTAGTATATTCTTGGCTGGAATTTTTCTCCTTTGAATACTTTGAAGATATTGCTTCACTTCTTTCTGGCCGTCAAAGTTTCTGCTAAAAGATCTACTGATAGATTTAGGGAGGATTTCTTTGTAGGTAACAATAGTTATTTTTCTTTCACTGCTTTTAAAATTCTCTCTTTAAAATTTGACATTTTAATTATGATGTGTATTGGTGTGGGTCTCTTTGGGTTCATCTTATTTTGAACTCTCTGGGCTTCTTAAACCTTGATGCCTGCTTCCTTCCATGGGTTAAAACATTTTTTTCATATGTATTTTCTGCCCCTTTCTCTCTTTTCTCCTTCTAGATCCTTTACAATGGTAAATGATGTTCTGCATGATGTTGTCCCATAGGTCCCTTAAAGAATTTCACCTTTTAAAACTCTTCTTTTTCTTGTTCTTTAGGATGAGGTTCATTCTCTTAGATCCTGAGCCTTTCTGCTGCTGCTTCTGGTCTGCTAATGAACTCCTCTACTGTATGTTTCAGTTCATTTATTGTACTGTATAGCTCTGTGACTTGTCTTCAGTACTTTCTTATATTTTATCTTTGTTGACGTTCTTGCTGTGATCACACATTCTTCTCCTAAGTTTGTTGAGCATCTTTATGGCCATTATTTTGAATTCTTTAGCAAGTAAAGAATTCTGTTCTCTTCTAAGGTTTTGCCTTGTACTTTGATTTGGAACATGTTCCTTTTTTCTCTGTGTTGACTCTCCATGTTTTATTCTTGTGTATTAGGTCAAACATTTTCTATGTATTACCTCTCCTTGTCTTGAAGAAGCAGCCATGTGTAGTTGAAACTTTTTGTTCAAACTGTCATCATTCCTGGTTGTTTTTCAGACCTCTGTGATTCTCTAAGCATCATGATTTATTATTGATAGGTCCAAATATATATATACATGGGCACCTGTTATATCAAGGTTAACCCTGAGGTCTTTGACACATCAGGGACTGCATCACACTCAACAGAGTCAGTTCCCTACATACAAAACTTCAAGTTGAGAATTTTCAAAGTGGTGAATGTGCTTTTGCATATTCAATCACATAAATTACTTAGGTCTGGCATACATTGTCACATGTGTGCATCCTCTACAAGTGGTTGTGCTTTTGTGTGGTTTAGTGTATAGTATTGGATAGAGTACAGTAGTACAGCATCTTTACTTTGAGTCCTGGATGTCCAGAGGCAAGTCAAAAGTAGTAGTGATGTCCCTGGTACAGTACTGCCCAGAAAGTTTCTGCTAAAAGATCTACTGATAGATTTAGGGAGGATTTCTTTGTAGGTAACAATAGTTATTTTTCTTTCACTGCTTTTAAAATTCTCTCTTTAAAATTTGACATTTTAATTATGATGTGTATTGGTGTGGGTCTCTTTGGGTTCATCTTATTTTGAACTCTCTGGGCTTCTTAAACCTTGATGCCTGCTTCCTTCCATGGGTTAAAACATTTTTTTCATATGTATTTTCTGCCCCTTTCTCTCTTTTCTCCTTCTAGATCCTTTACAATGGTAAATGATGTTCTGCATGATGTTGTCCCATAGGTCCCTTAAAGAATTTCACCTTTTAAAACTCTTCTTTTTCTTGTTCTTTAGGATGAGGTTCATTCTCTTAGATCCTGAGCCTTTCTGCTGCTGCTTCTGGTCTGCTAATGAACTCCTCTACTGTATGTTTCAGTTCATTTATTGTACTGTATAGCTCTGTGACTTGTCTTCAGTACTTTCTTATATTTTATCTTTGTTGACGTTCTTGCTGTGATCACACATTCTTCTCCTAAGTTTGTTGAACATCTTTATGGCCATTATTTTGAATTCTTTAGCAAGTAAAGAATTCTGTTCTCTTCTAAGGTTTTGCCTTGTACTTTGATTTGGAACATGTTCCTTTTTTCTCTGTGTTGACTCTCCATGTTTTATTCTTGTGTATTAGGTCAAACATTTTCTATGTATTACCTCTCCTTGTCTTGAAGAAGCAGCCATGTGTAGTTGAAACTTTTTGTTCAAACTGCCATCATTCCTGGTTGTTTTTCAGACCTCTGTGATTCTCTAAGCATCATGATTTATTATTGATAGGTCCAAATATATATATACATGGGCACCTGTTATATCAAGGTTAACCCTGAGGTCTTTGACACATCAGGGACTGCATCACACTCAACAGAGTCAGTTCCCTACATACAAAACTTCAAGTTGAGAATTTTCAAAGTGGTGAATGTGCTTTTGCATATTCAATCACATAAATTACTTAGGTCTGGCATACATTGTCACATGTGTGCATCCTCTACAAGTGGTTGTGCTTTTGTGTGGTTTAGTGTATAGTATTGGATAGAGTACAGTAGTACAGCATCTTTACTTTGAGTCCTGGATGTCCAGAGGCAAGTACAAAAGTAGTAGTGATGTCCCTGGTACAGTACTGCCCAGACATCACTGGATTGTTTTTTAAGTAGGGTAGATAGAACTGGATGGAGCAAGGAACCAGAACGGCTGCCATCAATGTCAGGCATGAAGGAAATTAAAGCCTGCCTTCCATCTCCTATTGATGATGATCCTTCAGCCCTACCATCTCCTACCTCCACTCCCTCTTCCAGTTAGTAACTCTTTTTGCCTATTCACTCAATTCTAGTCCCTGTATGCCAGCTGTTGTACTGTATGATAAAATTAAACATGCTTTCTTTTTGCGTTTTTTTTATGTATTATTTGTGTGAAAATTATTACAAATGTATTATGGTACAGTACTATATAGTCAGCTGTGTTAGCTGGCTACCTAGGCTAACATAGTTGGATATGAACAAATTGGACTTGGGAATACACTCTCAGAATGGAACTCATTCATCTAGAGGGGACTTAATTGTATATCATTTTTAAGGTGTTGCCATCATTAAAAAGCTGTTTACTGTTATGTAACTTTACCAAAAAATCACCTTCTCAAAATTGCATAAAAGATACATAAGTCTAAAATTCACTCAAAAATGGCACTAAAGAATTGGTTTGACTTAAGTCAAGTTGACTTTTCTAAAGTACTGTTCAGAAGTGTGTATTTAGTTTTTGATATTTCTCTCATGGAGTTTGGAGAGCAGATGGGAGATTCGTTGGGATAAAACAAAATGAACAATGGTCTCCTCCAGTCTCAGGGATCACAGAAATTCTTCAGAGTTCTCCCAAGAGTTCTTCAGAGAAAGGGACAGTAGGAATCTAATGAGAACTCATCAGTCAATGAAGTGTGGTAACTCCTTTAGAACATATGTGTGTGGGTTATATATACATGGGCACCTGTTATATCAAGGTTAACCCTGAGGTCTTTGACACATCAGGGACTGCATCACACTCAACAGAGTCAGTTCCCTACATACAAAACTTCAAGTTGAGAATTTTCAAAGTGGTGAATGTGCTTTTGCATATTCAATCACATAAATTACTTAGGTCTGGCATACATTGTCACATGTGTGCATCCTCTACAAGTGGTTGTGCTTTTGTGTGGTTTAGTGTATAGTATTGGATAGAGTACAGTAGTACAGCATCTTTACTTTGAGTCCTGGATGTCCAGAGGCAAGTACAAAAGTAGTAGTGATGTCCCTGGTACAGTACTGCCCAGACATCACTGGATTGTTTTTTAAGTAGGGTAGATAGAACTGGATGGAGCAAGGAACCAGAACGGCTGCCATCAATGTCAGGCATGAAGGAAATTAAAGCCTGCCTTCCATCTCCTATTGATGATGATCCTTCAGCCCTACCATCTCCTACCTCCACTCCCTCTTCCAGTTAGTAACTCTTTTTGCCTATTCACTCAATTCTAGTCCCTGTATGCCAGCTGTTGTACTGTATGATAAAATTAAACATGCTTTCTTTTTGCGTTTTTTTTATGTATTATTTGTGTGAAAATTATTACAAATGTATTATGGTACAGTACTATATAGTCAGCTGTGTTAGCTGGCTACCTAGGCTAACATAGTTGGATATGAACAAATTGGACTTGGGAATACACTCTCAGAATGGAACTCATTCATCTAGAGGGGACTTAATTGTATATCATTTTTAAGGTGTTGCCATCATTAAAAAGCTGTTTACTGTTATGTAACTTTACCAAAAAATCACCTTCTCAAAATTGCATAAAAGATACATAAGTCTAAAATTCACTCAAAAATGGCACTAAAGAATTGGTTTGACTTAAGTCAAGTTGACTTTTCTAAAGTACTGTTCAGAAGTGTGTATTTAGTTTTTGATATTTCTCTCATGGAGTTTGGAGAGCAGATGGGAGATTCGTTGGGATAAAACAAAAATGAACAATGGTCTCCTCCAGTCTCAGGGATCACAGAAATTCTTCAGAGTTCTCCCAAGAGTTCTTCAGAGAAAGGGACAGTAGGAATCTAATGAGAACTCATCAGTCAATGAAGTGTGGTAACTCCTTTAGAACATATGTGTGTGGGTTTATGTGTGTGTGCATGCTTTTTAAACTGTGCCCTAAGACAGAGAGGATGAGATACTGACGGAGTGATTGCATAGCTGTTGGAGGCAAAAGGTATTTGAAAATTATGATTTTCTTGGCAAAGAAATGAATTTCTATCCAAACTGAAACTAGGACATAAGAATCACCACCTGAAGCCTATTTTTTTTCCTCCAAATTTTGGCCTCTTTTATCAGTTCTTCATTTATTTATTTTCTTCCACCTTTATTTTTTGGCCTGTGTGGGCCTCCCACTGCAGTGGCCTCTCTCCTCACAGAGCACTGGCTCTGGGTGCATGTGCTCCAGAGTACTGGCCTGCAACTAGACACACTGGTCCAGCTGCTCCATGGCACGTGGGATCCTCCCAGGTCATGGATAGAACTGGTACCCCTTGCACTACAAATAGGACTCCCCACCCACCGGACCACCAGGGAAGCCTCTATTTTTAACTCATGCAAGATAACAAGCAATATGAAGTAGTTATGAAAATGAGAACTAAAACAGCTGTCACGTTATGAAAATTTTTTTTTTTTCAATTCTGGTACTGACTTTGATTCCTCACCAAATCAATCTAAAGTGAGTTTTAGAGGAAATCCACATTTGAAAACTGAAAGAGGGAAGCAAAAACACACTGATGAGATATCTGAACCATATAATATTTTTGAGAATTTATGATGGAAACCATCCACTGAGGCTAAGGTGATACTGATTAAATAGCAAAAATTCACAATTTGTCCACTGGTTCAAATTCACAAGTTTTCCATTGTGTCAGAGCATACAGTTGGACTTTGAGTCTATAGTCTATTTTAGGAAAGAATCCCTTCAACTCTGGAGATCACAGCAGTCAGCATGGAAGGTGAAATGAGGTCGCATAGTCCTGTGCCCTTTATTGTATCTTTGTCAGTACAATGGATGATTAATGATTTACTTTGAATAGTTAAATGAATGATGAGATGTTTGAATTCTGTGAGGCCAAGAAATATCCCTTACAACACAGAGTAGTCCTCTGATTCACTTCCCAACATGATTTTTTTCATAAGCTGAGGTCACTTAAAGACAAGCACGTCCTTACCCATTACTTATTTCTCAATAATTGGTCCACTCAAACTGTGAAAAAATATCCCAGCACATGTTCATCTATAGTCTTTTGGAGATGATACTTGAACCTAAGTTAAGGAAACTGTGGCCAACTCTTCTAATTAACTTTATATATGTTAAATTCCTGAGTCACTCTTGCTCTAAGATTCCTCATTTTCAAAACAATCTTCCAAGGATGGGTATAATTCTTTTTTTTTTTATTTACTTTTGGGCGAGGGTTGGGTTGGGGAGGGAGGGGAGTGGGTGGGCCACTTCTATTGGTCTTTCATTTCTCTATTTTCATTCGTCTTCGTTCTTTGGCTCCTGTGGGCCTCCCATCGCGGTGGCGTCTGTCATTGCAGAGCACCGGCTCTGGGCGCATGCAAGGATGGGTATAATTCTAAAGGCACACCTAGTTTTGAAATTTAAGAGTTGTGAAACTTATCTGTAATCCTAATGGAAATTAAATAGTTTCTAAGTAAGTAGGTAGTCCTTTCCCAACCAGAAAATCATCAGTAGAAAAAGTAGCTTCAATGAGATGGAATTACAAAAATAATTAGTGAATCAAATAATGCTTCAGTTGGCCATTAGAGACATAATGTATAAGTTACATGGTTTTATGTGCTTTTAAACCCAATGTATTAGGTTTTGTTTAGTAATGCTGTAGTAGAGTCATGAAATGGTTGGATGTAGGAAAACTCTGAGTTTGATTCCCATCTCAGCCAGTCTTCCTCTACTTGAGTGACAATGAGACATACTCAAATCTCAGTTCTTTACCTTATATAGGAGATGATGAAAATCATAATAACAGAAAAATTCCCAGGATTACTGGGGGATGTTTCAAAGATAATGTTTGCAAGTTGTATGGCACATACACTTGGTTCAAATAAGTGCTTGTTAAATGCTGACTGATTCTATAATAATTTGTATTCTCTTAGCATGAATGCACTGAGAAGTGGAGAAGGCCAAAGGTTAAGCTTTATAAGTGACTTATAAAAGAATTAAAATATGTTAACCCATTCTGGAAGAGATCTTATTTTCAACCAACCAAAACCATCAACATTTGCATGCTTGCTTAGCTTACTTTTTTTTGTAGGCCTGAAGAGCTTGAGATAGCAATTAAAACAAGCTTACAGTGATTTTTATCAACACCTTCATGGCTTTTTTTTTTTTTTTTAGAAAAGGAAAATATGAAAGCTTTAACACAGAAATACAATCTGTTTTTTAATTATTTTTCCTTTATTCTTCCTTAGTGTTATTTTAAATTTTGAGATCTGACAAATTTTAAACTAGATTCTATTCTAGCATTACTTATGAACAGGGCTAATAAGAATTTTTATAATTGTTTTTGTTTGTTTCTGTTGAAAGCATAAAGTATCCATTAGTACAGATTTTACAGGAAAGTATTAAGAAAAAGGCAAAAGAAAGAGACATAATTCTATCACCAAAAGTAATACTATAGCATGCTAAAATTTGAGTCACATGTATATAGAATGTTGTTAAGGATGGAAATTAAAATATTTCCATATGGAATTTTAATATTTAATATGCTTTAATCTTCCATTAGGCTTTCTTGGCTACTCTTGGTCTAAAAGTACTGAGAGGTGGAAAAGTACATAATTTATTTATAAAAAAAATACTCCCTAAGAAGTATGATAATTAAAACATAGTTTTTTACACTTTCAGAAGGAATGTTTGTTTAGAGTAATGAAATTATTCTAAAGCAGGAAAAAGACTCCCCAGAATTCCATACTATCTAACAAAGAAATTCAACAAGGAAATCAGAAGTTGAGCAGTGCTTTTGTGTACTCAAAACTAAACTGGTCAAGGGAAATGCCTGGGTATCAAGAAAATGGACTAAAATATGAAAGGGTTTTCTCAGTTTTGATGGCCAAATTCCATCCTGGAAGCAGTGCATTAGACGCTAATGACATACGATTTCTCACTGACAGATTTAACAGCATCAATAAGGCCTCTCTGTCCATTGCAGCAAATTGATCCTACATGACACCGACAAGGGCAGCCTGCACTTAATGACCTCCATCGCTGAAGGATGGAAATGAAAAATGATTGGAAGTACAAATAAATCTCTGAAAGTTTCCCTGAAACAGGTGTGTTAAAGGTGATTCGTTTGCGGGATCCATCACAAACACAAACCGAGTCTCCTAGCATGCCCACGGTCTGTCATCTGAGGGTCTCACCCCTCGGATCTTGAATTGATGTGCTTTAATTCCAAAAGCGACATAAAGGCAATTTGGTTCTCACTATGTAAATACTATGTTAGGGATCTCTCTTAAGTGCATTTTCTTCACTATTTATGCAGGTGTTTAATTTATTTGTCATTTGCCTCCAAAGGCTTCTATACAGACTGTGTATAGAATAGACAGTATACACAGTATTTATTTTTGTTTTCCTCCTGGTTAGAATAGGAAATACAGTATTAACAATGATTTTTTTTTATCCTCCTCAATTATCAGCAACAAAACATGTTTAACAATGTCAAATGCATGATGCGACTGGACAAAATCTCCATGGATACACTGATATCCTTTCTGTGAATCCTGCAGGATGGTTTGAGGACACTAAGACTTTGGCATATAATTGTGTTCCTGGTTCTTTCCTGTATACATTTGTTTCTGGAGCTACCCACATCTTAGTACTACTTCAAAACAAAATTTTAAGAGAAGAATACACAAGTCTCTCCCAATATATTTGGAAACTTTAACTCACAGGAGAGTAAGATGGATGAGAAGCAAAGCATGTAGCCTAGCAGAGTATAACAGTAACTCACAGTTGCATAGAAGCTTTCTTGAAGTAACTGTGGTGCTCTCTTGTTTTATTCCTAGTCAATTTTCCTTTGACATAAATTTTACCTAACAAAGAAATTCAACAAGGAAATCAGAAGTTGAGCAGTGCTTTTGTGTACTCAAAACTAAACTGGTCAAGGGAAATGCCTGGGTATCAAGAAAATGGACTAAAATATGAAAGGGTTTTCTCAGTTTTGATGGCCAAATTCCATCCTGGAAGCAGTGCATTAGACGCTAATGACATACGATTTCTCACTGACAGATTTAACAGCATCAATAAGGCCTCTCTGTCCATTGCAGCAAATTGATCCTACATGACACCGACAAGGGCAGCCTGCACTTAATGACCTCCATCGCTGAAGGATGGAAATGAAAAATGATTGGAAGTACAAATAAATCTCTGAAAGTTTCCCTGAAACAGGTGTGTTAAAGGTGATTCGTTTGCGGGACCATCACAAACACAAACCGAGTCTCCTAGCATGCCCACGGTCTGTCATCTGAGGGTCTCACCCCTCGGATCTTGAATTGATGTGCTTTAATTCCAAAAGCGACATAAAGGCAATTTGGTTCTCACTATGTAAATACTATGTTAGGGATCTCTCTTAAGTGCATTTTCTTCACTATTTATGCAGGTGTTTAATTTATTTGTCATTTGCCTCCAAAGGCTTCTATACAGACTGTGTATAGAATAGACAGTATACACAGTATTTATTTTTGTTTTCCTCCTGGTTAGAATAGGAAATACAGTATTAACAATGATTTTTTTTTATCCTCCTCAATTATCAGCAACAAAACATGTTTAACAATGTCAAATGCATGATGCGACTGGACAAAATCTCCATGGATACACTGATATCCTTTCTGTGAATCCTGCAGGATGGTTTGAGGACACTAAGACTTTGGCATATAATTGTGTTCCTGGTTCTTTCCTGTATACATTTGTTTCTGGAGCTACCCACATCTTAGTACTACTTCAAAACAAAATTTTAAGAGAAGAATACACAAGTCTCTCCCAATATATTTGGAAACTTTAACTCACAGGAGAGTAAGATGGATGAGAAGCAAAGCATGTAGCCTAGCAGAGTATAACAGTAACTCACAGTTGCATAGAAGCTTTCTTGAAGTAACTGTGGTGCTCTCTTGTTTTATTCCTAGTCAATTTTCCTTTGACATAAATTTTACCTTACTGATGAGAAAACTGAGATCAGAAAAGGTAAATAATTTGCCAAGATCACTGAGCTAGTGATTGGTACAGAGTTTGCACACAGATCCTAGCTTTCTGTCTTCCCAATATTCCATAATAATAAACAGAGTACTGAAGTTTTAAACTACTAGTTCACAGTGTAGTAATTTGGGTGACTATGGCCAGCGGTCTACTGGTTTTCCCAGGTAGATGAATTGTTAAAAATTAATCACGCCTCCAGTTTTTTAAATTTAAATTCTGGGAAGACACAAACATTCAAAGGAAAATAACTTTTATTGTCACTGAGCAACTGGAGAAGAATATAGAGGAAGTGGCTGCTTCTTAACACTTTTAAGTTCTAAAAGAGTTTTTACTTTTTTTTTTTTGCCATTTCTATTGGTCTTTCATTTATTTCCATCTTTGTTCTTTTGGCCTGTGTGGGCCTCCCATCGCAGTGGCCTCTCTCACTGCACAGCACTGGCTATGGGTGCACGCAGAGCTCCAGTCGGGTAATTGGACACATTGGTCTAGCCGCTCCGCGGCACGTGGGATCTTCCCAGACCAGGGATCGAACCAGCGCCCCTTGCACTGCAAGGCAGTGTCCTTACCCACTAGACTACCAGGGGAGCCCCTTCTCTTTACTTTTGGATTTGGGGCATGGTATTTTACTTTCCTGCTTTTAGCGTTGTAGAAAATTTCACAAAATATATTAGAATTGCTCATGATTTCTAATAACCAGAGATGTCATCTATTTCTCCAAGTTTCCCATCAAGCCTCATATTTTATAAGAAACAGAAATCAAAATATGGAGCTCACACATTATGAGGAAGAGTTAGAGGAGTACCATGAAAAGTTACCTACAGATAGAATTGAAATTTGAAGTTTAAAAAAAAATCTATGAAGTACCAATATTTGGGATTTCAGATCATAATATTAAAAGCAAATTAGTATACAATAGTACTACTTCAAAACAAAATTTTAAGAGAAGAATACAAGTCTCTCCCAATATATTTGGAAACTTTAACTCACAGGAGAGTAAGATGGATGAGAAGCAAAGCATGTAGCCTAGCAGAGTATAACAGTAACTCACAGTTGCATAGAAGCTTTCTTGAAGTAACTGTGGTGCTCTCTTGTTTTATTCCTAGTCAATTTTCCTTTGACATAAATTTTACCTTACTGATGAGAAAACTGAGATCAGAAAAGGTAAATAATTTGCCAAGATCACTGAGCTAGTGATTGGTACAGAGTTTGCACACAGATCCTAGCTTTCTGTCTTCCCAATATTCCATAATAATAAACAGAGTACTGAAGTTTTAAACTACTAGTTCACAGTGTAGTAATTTGGGTGACTATGGCCAGCGGTCTACTGGTTTTCCCAGGTAGATGAATTGTTAAAAATTAATCACGCCTCCAGTTTTTTAAATTTAAATTCTGGGAAGACACAAACATTCAAAGGAAAATAACTTTTATTGTCACTGAGCAACTGGAGAAGAATATAGAGGAAGTGGCTGCTTCTTAACACTTTTAAGTTCTAAAAGAGCTTTTACTTTTTTTTTGCCATTTCTATTGGTCTTTCATTTATTTCCATCTTTGTTCTTTTGGCCTGTGTGGGCCTCCCATCGCAGTGGCCTCTCTCACTGCACAGCACTGGCTATGGGTGCACGCAGAGCTCCAGTCGGGTAATTGGACACATTGGTCTAGCCGCTCCGCGGCACGTGGGATCTTCCCAGACCAGGGATCGAACCAGCGCCCCTTGCACTGCAAGGCAGTGTCCTTACCCACTAGACTACCAGGGGAGCCCCTTCTCTTTACTTTTGGATTTGGGGCATGGTATTTTACTTTCCTGCTTTTAGCGTTGTAGAAAATTTCACAAAATATATTAGAATTGCTCATGATTTCTAATAACCAGAGATGTCATCTATTTCTCCAAGTTTCCCATCAAGCCTCATATTTTATAAGAAAGCAGAAATCAAAATATGGAGCTCACACATTATGAGGAAGAGTTAGAGGAGTACCATGAAAAGTTACCTACAGATAGAATTGAAATTTGAAGTATATAAAATATATTTAAATCTATGAAGTACCAATATTTGGGATTTCAGATCATAATATATAAAAGCAAATTAGTATACAATAGTAGATCAAAAAGATGCTCTTTCATTTCTCAAGTATCCTTTCAAAATTCAGCTTCAAAATGTTGATAAAATATACAACAAAACTTCACAAAATGAAAATGTGCCATTTAGTGGCACATAAAAGACCACGCTAAGATTGGCAACCTCATGACAGACTTCCTACTTGTTACTTTTGTTGTACATATGTCAAGTAAATAACTATTTTAGAAAAATAAGTAAAACATACCTGTTTCTTATCTTTAATTGTACCATCAAGTGATAGCTCTCTTTCATACAGGTTGAAGTAATTGTTTTTCACTGTTAAGAATATATATTGTAATTTCTGATACTCTTGAGCTAAACGTAGATTTTCTTGTAGTGCATCATCTTGTATTTTCTAGAAGATAAATAGACATATGTATTTAAATCATGTTTGAATTTTTATGTCATTTGAATTGTTTAAATGTTCTACATAAGGGCTTCCCTGGTGGCTCAGATGGTAAAGAATCTGCCTGCAATGGGGGAGACCCAGCTTCAATCTCTGGGTCAGGGAAGATCCCCCGGAGAAGGGCATGGCAACCCGCTCCGCCTGGAGAATCCCATGGACAGAGGAGCCTGGTGGGCTACAGTCCATGGGGTTGCAAAGAGCTGGACATGATTGAGTGATAACACTTTCACTTTCAAATGTACTACATTACACATTGTAGAAAAATATAAGCCAAAAAAGGCTTTCCATGACACGAACATCCTCCTCGGATTGAATAATTTTCTTTCTTGATCCAGGTGGGTTTGTGCTAAACAGTGATTTAGCAAAGGCGACTGGCTTCTGGTCCCTTCTTTCCCAGCCTCTCTTCACAATGCCTTGTGAGGGATCCAGTGCTGGGCTTCACTCAGCATCCCAGAAGACGTGCTCCACTTTCCCCATCCCTTTATTCAAGTCCCAGTGCTCAAGGCGATAGAAGGCATTTGGAAACTTACACTCCTATTTGCACAATGTTCAGAATGGTGGCCCATCTATTTCTCCAAGTTTCCCATCAAGCCTCATATTTTATAAGAAAACAGAAATCAAAATATGGAGCTCACACATTATGAGGAAGAGTTAGAGGAGTACCATGAAAAGTTACCTACAGATAGAATTGAAATTTGAAGTATATAAAATATATTTAAATCTATGAAGTACCAATATTTGGGATTTCAGATCATAATATTTAAAAGCAAATTAGTATACAATAGTAGATCAAAAAGATGCTCTTTCATTTCTCAAGTATCCTTTCAAAATTCAGCTTCAAAATGTTGATAAAATATACAACAAAACTTCACAAAATGAAAATGTGCCATTTAGTGGCACATAAAAGACCACGCTAAGATTGGCAACCTCATGACAGACTTCCTACTTGTTACTTTTGTTGTACATATGTCAAGTAAATAACTATTTTAGAAAAATAAGTAAAACATACCTGTTTCTTATCTTTAATTGTACCATCAAGTGATAGCTCTCTTTCATACAGGTTGAAGTAATTGTTTTTCACTGTTAAGAATATATATTGTAATTTCTGATACTCTTGAGCTAAACGTAGATTTTCTTGTAGTGCATCATCTTGTATTTTCTAGAAGATAAATAGACATATGTATTTAAATCATGTTTGAATTTTTATGTCATTTGAATTGTTTAAATGTTCTACATAAGGGCTTCCCTGGTGGCTCAGATGGTAAAGAATCTGCCTGCAATGGGGGAGACCCAGCTTCAATCTCTGGGTCAGGGAAGATCCCCTGGAGAAGGGCATGGCAACCCGCTCCGCCTGGAGAATCCCATGGACAGAGGAGCCTGGTGGGCTACAGTCCATGGGGTTGCAAAGAGCTGGACATGATTGAGTGATAACACTTTCACTTTCAAATGTACTACATTACACATTGTAGAAAAATATAAGCCAAAAGAGGCTTTCCATGACACGAACATCCTCCTCGGATTGAATAATTTTCTTTCTTGATCCAGGTGGGTTTGTGCTAAACAGTGATTTAGCAAAGGGCGACTGGCTTCTGGTCCCTTCTTTCCCAGCCCTCTCTTCACAATGCCTTGTGAGGGATCCAGTGCTGGGCTTCACTCAGCATCCCAGAAGACATGCTCCACTTTCCCCATCCCTTTATTCAAGTCCCAGTGCTCAAGGCGATAGAAGGCATTTGGAAACTTACACTCCTATTTGCACAATGTTCAGAATGGTGGCCCACACAGAAAACATTCAAACACAGAGCAGTGAAGAGTAAAAAAGACACAATTTTGACACCTGAGATATTCTACTTTTCAGTCACATTTCAGATGGCTATTATACACATTGAATTTTAGAGGAGTCCTACAAAAGTTGTGGGATTTATTTTAAACTTATCTAATGGAGCAAGGAACTCAACACTCAGAAGCACCCAGGGAAAGCCATTATTTATTATTAGTATACTTTAGCTATGTGAATACCTAAACCTTCTGTGAGCATTTGAGAACTTTATAACACTCCCCATCACTAAATAAATATATGTCAAATCTAATACAAACCCCTCAGAATGTAACTTCGGCCAACCCTGGCAAATTAGAGTCTGCCTATCATCTTAAATTAGATGTATGATTCAATTTAGTTGCTGATTCCTAACACAGATTTTCTTTTGCTGCTTCAAAAAATATGAAATTTATCAACAGCCTTAAATATTTTCAAACCTGCTAATCTAGTATTCATCTCATGAAAATTTATTGTAATCAAAAAGCCTTATTTGTTACATTATTTATAGTAGTAAAAAGTTTTCAAAACATGGAAATGCAGATTAATCATGATGATGATAATGATTAAATAACTAGATATAAAAATAACCATTGTGAAGCAATTAAAAATGTCTCTTTGGAAAAACAGACATCCCATCAAACCTTTAGTATAGGTTGTTAAAAAATATATGGCAGTATGAGGATGTGCCCAGAGGAAATGTAATTCAGCAGAAAATTGCCTGTGCAAATATTTCTGTATTTACACACCTGAAGATTTATTAGGGTCACCAAACATATTTCTCATGAAAGCCTGGTATCCATATTGATCTCTAATGATTAATACTATGTCACAGGTGTTCTTCAAGAAACCCAAAATGATCAAATGAGAACCATTTTAAGTGTCCAAATTCTGGAACAATAATTTAAAACTTTAGAACCCTAATAGACCTGCTTAAAATCACAAAATTATCCTTTGTCAGGAGGAGAAAGTGTCTATGGATATCTTTCCTTCATTGGAGATATCTTTGTACAGGTGATTACAATTCTTTCTGAGACCTTAACAATAATACTAAAACCTAATTCTCAAGTGGCTAACTTGGAACTTTGATACATATTCTACTGGAGGTATAGGTCTTCCCAGGTGGCGCTAGTGGCAAAGATCTGCTTGCCAATGCAGGAGGCCTAAGATGTGAGACTCGGGTTCAGTCCCTGGGTTTAGATGGTCTCCTGGAGGAGGGAATGGTGACCCACTCCAATATTCTTTCCTGGAGAATCCCATGGGAAGAGGAGTCTAGTGGGCTACAGTCCATAGGGACCCAAAGAGTTGGACATGACTGAAGTGACTTAGCAACCCCACACACATGGAGGAGTAAGTAGTAATCATTTGGAGGTGTTTGTTTGTTATTTGATTTAACATAAACACAACTCTGATTCGAGATAGTCTACTTTTCAATCGCATTTCTTTCAACACCCAGATGGGTATTATAAACATGGAATTTTAGCAGAGTCCTACAGAAGTTGTAGGATTTGTTTTAAACTTGTTTAATGGAACTTAATTGGGGTGTAACTGGTACTTTATGCTTTGTTTACTATGTGACATACAGTTTTGTTTATAAATACAGATACTTTCAACTTCTGTATGATACCAGTTCTTAATGGTTCATATGCCACGATTTGAGTAGATTCTGAGAAATCAAGTTGTAGAGTTATGCTAAAGAATCTTCAAAACATTGTTACATCCATCATAATATTTTACATTACATTTTCCAGTAATGAATGTATAAAAAGATTTACCAATTCACTACCTATTCCTGAAAATCAGTGACTTTCAGATGTGCAACAAAGTTTAAGTTGTTTAATTTTAAATAATGCCATTTGACTGACACTGAAAATGTCTTTTTTTGTTAAACTGTGGTTCCACCTCACAACTTAGACTGGTTTAATATTAACCAATAGCATTATTACAAGCAAATGAAACAAAGGGGAAATGATAATTATTGATGGATATATGTGCAGGAGAAATAATAATACCACTACTGAAGTTGAACAACTAGCAGTAGAAGATATCAAATAAGGGCATAAAAGCTACAGTTGGCAGAACCATTTTAAGTGTCCAAATTCTGGAACAATAATTTAAAACTTTAGAACCCTAATAGACCTGCTTAAAATCACAAAATTATCCTTTGTCAGGAGGAGAAAGTGTCTATGGATATCTTTCCTTCATTGGAGATATCTTTGTACAGGTGATTACAATTCTTTCTGAGACCTTAACAATAATACTAAAACCTAATTCTTAAGTGGCTAACTTGGAACTTTGATACATATTCTACTGGAGGTATAGGTCTTCCCAGGTGGCGCTAGTGGCAAAGATCTGCTTGCCAATGCAGGAGGCCTAAGATGTGAGACTCGGGTTCAGTCCCTGGGTTTAGATGGTCTCCTGGAGGAGGGAATGGTGACCCACTCCAATATTCTTTCCTGGAGAATCCCATGGGAAGAGGAGTCTAGTGGGCTACAGTCCATAGGGACCCAAAGAGTTGGACATGACTGAAGTGACTTAGCAACCCCACACACATGGAGGAGTAAGTAGTAATCATTTGGAGGTGTTTGTTTGTTATTTGATTTAACATAAACACAACTCTGATTCCCGAGATAGTCTACTTTTCAATCGCATTTCTTTCAACACCCAGATGGGTATTATAAACATGGAATTTTAGCAGAGTCCTACAGAAGTTGTAGGATTTGTTTTAAACTTGTTTAATGGAACTTAATTGGGGGTGTATCTGGTACTTTATGCTTTGTTCACTATGTGACATACAGTTTTGTTTATAAATACAGATACTTTCAACTTCTGTATGATACCAGTTCTTAATGGTTCATATGCCACGATTTGAGTAGATTCTGAGAAATCAAGTTGTAGAGTTATGCTAAAGAATCTTCAAAACATTGTTACATCCATCATAATATTTTACATTACATTTTCCAGTAATGAATGTATAAAAAGATTTACCAATTCACTACCTATTCCTGAAAATCAGTGACTTTCAGATGTGCAACAAAGTTTAAGTTGTTTAATTTTAAATAATGCCATTTGACTGACACTGAAAATGTCTTTTTTTGTTAAACTGTGGTTCCACCTCACAACTTAGACTGGTTTAATATTAACCAATAGCATTATTACAAGCAAATGAAACAAAGGGGAAATGATAATTATTGATGGATATATGTGCAGGAGAAATAATAATACCACTACTGAAGTTGAACAACTAGCAGTAGAAGATATCAAATAAGGGCATAAAAGCTACAGTTGGCAATATTATAAAAGGGCAAGATGAAAGGAGGAACTAATAACAGAAGTAGATGATGGCTTTTATATGCTTTTAAATTCAAATTTAACTAAATCTTATGAGTAGAGCCTGTCTACTTGAGATCTTGACAAAATGCAAACTTAAGAAGTTGTTTCTAAATCCATAAAAGAAAAATTTGATTGCAGTCTAGGCTTCTTTACTCACTCTACCCCTTCTCAATTCCTTCTCCCACTGGGTAAATGTGGAATAGGGAATTATAGTGAAAATGGATCCTTTTTGGGCAAAATATAGAGCATGTATCATCTATTTTTTTACTTTGGGCTATATGGACAAGAACATAGACATGAAGTTGAATTTGAATGTTAACTTTTGAATTCCACACAAAATGGAACTGCAACTTCCCTAGTTGGTAAAGTTACAGACAAGGAAAGTATGTCAATGAGAAATCGAGTGAGGCAACTTGTATTTTCCAAAACTGGCCACAAAAATATTTTCATTTCTAGATGTTCTCCTTGCCATTTCCTATCAAGAAGCAGATTCCCTGTTTGTCCACCCCTTGAACCTGGGTAGAGCTGTGGCTTCTCCAGCCAATAGAGGATGGTGGAAATGATGCTGTGTGACTTCCAGGCTACCTTATGTTAAAAAGCTAGTTTATATATGGATATAGATATATATACACATACACATATATGTACATATAGTTTAAAAGCATATAGCATCTGCCTACCTCTCTCGTTGAGGGCATTTATGCTTGGACCAGCCTCATATTGTGAGGAACTGAGGTAACATGGAGAGGCTACGTGTAGGTGTTCCAACCAACAATCCTAGCTCAGATCTAAGGTAACAGCATCTTAAGTTGTTTAATTTTAAATTGCCATTTGACTGACACTGAAAATGTCTTTTTTTGTTAAACTGTGGTTCCACCTCACAACTTAGACTGGTTTAATATTAACCAATAGCATTATTACAAGCAAATGAAACAAAGGGGAAATGATAATTATTGATGGATATATGTGCAGGAGAAATAATAATACCACTACTGAAGTTGAACAACTAGCAGTAGAAGATATCAAATAAGGGCATAAAAGCTACAGTTGGCAATATTATAAAAGGGCAAGATGAAAGGAGGAACTAATAACAGAAGTAGATGATGGCTTTTATATGCTTTTAAATTCAAATTTAACTAAATCTTATGAGTAGAGCCTGTCTACTTGAGATCTTGACAAAATGCAAACTTAAGAAGTTGTTTCTAAATCCATAAAAGAAAAATTTGATTGCAGTCTAGGCTTCTTTACTCACTCTACCCCTTCTCAATTCCTTCTCCCACTGGGTAAATGTGGAATAGGGAATTATAGTGAAAATGGATCCTTTTTGGGCAAAATATAGAGCATGTATCATCTATTTTTTTACTTTGGGCTATATGGACAAGAACATAGACATGAAGTTGAATTTGAATGTTAACTTTTGAATTCCACACAAAATGGAACTGCAACTTCCCTAGTTGGTAAAGTTACAGACAAGGAAAGTATGTCAATGAGAAATCGAGTGAGGCAACTTGTATTTTCCAAAACTGGCCACAAAAATATTTTCATTTCTAGATCTTCTCCTTGCCATTTCCTATCAAGAAGCAGTTTCCCCTGTTTGTCCACCCTTGAACCTGGGTAGAGCTGTGGCTTCTCCAGCCAATAGAGGATGGTGGAAATGATGCTGTGTGACTTCCAGGCTACCTTATGTTAAAAAGCTAGTTTATATATGGATATAGATATATATACACATACACATATATGTACATATAGTTTAAAAGCATATAGCATCTGCCTACCTCTCTCGTTGAGGGCATTTATGCTTGGACCAGCCCTCATATTGTGAGGAACTGAGGTAACATGGAGAGGCTACGTGTAGGTGTTCCAACCAACAATCCTAGCTCAGATCTAAGGTAACAGCATCAACTGCAAGTGAATAAGTCATCTGAAGATGACGCCAATGCTGACTCTTCAGGTTATGCAGCTGACAGTGCGGAATGTGTGAGAAGAGACAAGATGGCCCTGCTATGTTCTGTCTAAATTTCTGACACACAGAATCCTCTGCCATGAAGTTGAGAGGTATTTATTATGCAACCACAGCAATGGAAACACAAGGCACCTTGGGTAACCTATATAACACCAGATTGCACACACATGTAGCAGAGGACATAAGTTTTACACCCAGGCCAGCTGGTTCCGATCCCATACTCCTCTCTGTCTACTTCCTTCGTAGACAGAAGCCAGCACTTTTAACAGTATGCAGTGCCATGTTTATAAAACCTGATGACATGAAACCATCAAATCAAATAACATAAATACCTTTTTCTGAACCTATTGCCCTGAACCTCTTTTCGTAAATCAATGTAATAGATAACGTGCTGACAAATTAGTAGACAGATTGAGCTGCTGAAGGAAATTAGAACTTGCCCCCCTTTGAAGCTTCGTTCCATTGGAAGTCAGTATGGTCCCACTAGTTACGCATAGCCAGTCTTGAGTTTTATGCTCTACGTGATTCCATATCCCATGATTTGGTGAGGCCTGATGCCTTCCCTGGCACAACCAAGTGTCCCAGTGCACAGAATTTTCTTTCTGCACAACTCGACTACAGTGACTACAGCAAAATAATGCTCAGGAGGTTCAGTCAGACACACTTACACTGTATAAAGTATAAATCCATTTGAACTATTTTCTTTTGAGCAAAGGGTGGTGGGGGGATTACTATTTTCATTTAAGATAGACTATGGCAAAGGAGACTACAAGAAAATAAATCATAATATAAACATTCAAGAGAGATGGTTATGATCCAAATAGTTGCATGTGAAGAAAACATATACAGGTATGTGAAGAAAACCTTCATTGGCATTTACAAATATTTTAGTATTATTAGTATGGTTCTAGTGCCTATGGCTAACTTTATAGTGCCATCTATACCCCTAGCTACTCTTTCTTTAAAATTTTTATTTATTTATTTATTTTCATCCATCTTTATTCTTTGGTATGTGTGGGCTTCCCATTGCCTCGGCCTCTCTCATTGCAGAGCTCCGGCTCTGGGCGCATGTGCTCCAGAGTCCTGGCTTGTAACTGGATGGTCCAGCCACTCTGAGGCACGTGGGATCTTCCCAGGCTAGGGATCGAACCGGTGTCCCTTGCACTGCAAGGCAGACTTTTTACTCACTGGACCACCAGGGAAGCCCTATACCCCCAGTTACTCTTAATACAGGTTTTTGGATCCAGTTCACCAGGCAGAGGGAGGGGCCGGGTCCTTCTCCCAATTAGGCATTCATTGTAAGAGAGTTGTCATCTTTTGACCCAGTCTTAATTCTGTCTGATTCTGATGTGATTATGTGTGGCAGTCTCAGACGATCTATTCTGATGATCTGTCTGTCATCTCCCGATTCTTGGTTGTTAACAGTGTTTTCTGCAGACAGCGCCTTGATGTTCTGTCAGCACTCTGACTGCTGCCGCTGCCATGTCTGTGTCCTGACACCACACTCGCTCTAGTCCCATGGTTGCAAGGAATCGACTTCCCACCAGAATCACCAGAAAGCAAAAGCTGTAGTGCTGATATTTATTGATCAATGTTCCTCTAGAGCAACCTCACTTCTAGCTTTCGTTCATTTGTTCATTCAGTCATTTATTTAGCAAACCTAGGCAAGAATACTGGAGTAGGTAACCATTTCCTTCTCCAGGGGATCTTCCCAACCCATGGATCGATCCCAGGTCTCCTCCATTGCAGGCAGATCCTTTACCATCTAAGCCACCAGGAAAGCCCTTTTTCTTGTGAGTCCAGCTCTATGGCTAGCAAGGGATTAAATAAAATAGGTAAAATGTGACTTTTTTTTTTTTAACCAGGGATTACAGGCTAGACTGGGAGGAGGCAGAGCATAAACAAATTTATTTGAGGTATTTCTTGAAATATCTCAGATTAATTCTACCAGGTGCAGAAAGTGAGATCAGAGAAAGCTTCATAGAAGAAATGATCAGTGACCTGAATCTTTGAAAAACCATTTTATTTGGCAGGGATTTAAGCTGTCTGCCATGTGGGTCAGTCCACATTTGAGCAACTCATCCAACAATTTTTTCTTGGCCCCTTTATGACAATTAGATTATTTTGTACGACTTGTGAATGAGACTTTCATAGACTGTATTAAATGTTCTGTTATCTCTTGACTTTAAAATATTACTCTGTAAATAATGAAACATATCATTTTTCTCTACGTATTTTCTATATATTTCATGTCTTGTTGAATCACAGCATCATACAGAACACTCCCTTCCAAGCAACAGTGTTTCAGTAGTATGTGCTCCTGTAAAGATGCCCATGCCTTACACCACTGATATCATGCCATCAAGTCTCCATGGATCCCACATTTGCTTGGAGCACCTCTCCGCCAGCTTAGGGTACTGGATCAGTAGTTCTGCATGCCATGGTTTTTTGATGTTATCAAGGCAGGAGCGAGTACTGATTCACAGAATGTGCAGGGGACAGACTTCAGAATAAATGAGACATGGAGGTTCTAAGACTCTTTGTGAACACTGTTTCTGCTGCATGTCTGTGTCCTGACACCACACTCGCTCTAGTGCCATGGTTGCAAGGAATCGACTTCCCACCAGAATCACCAGAAAGCAAAAGCTGTAGTGCTGATATTTATTGATCAATGTTCCTCTAGAGCAACCTCACTTCTAGCTTTCGTTCATTTGTTCATTCAGTCATTTATTTAGCAAACCTAGGCAAGAATACTGGAGTAGGTAACCATTTCCTTCTCCAGGGGATCTTCCCAACCCATGGATCGATCCCAGGTCTCCTCCATTGCAGGCAGATCCTTTACCATCTAAGCCACCAGGAAAGCCCTTTTTCTTGTGAGTCCAGCTCTATGGCTAGCAAGGGATTAAATAAAATAGGTAAAATGTGACTTTTTTTTTTTTAACCAGGGATTACAGGCTAGACTGGGAGGAGGCAGAGCATAAACAAATTTATTTGAGGTATTTCTTGAAATATCTCAGATTAATTCTACCAGGTGCAGAAAGTGAGATCAGAGAAAGCTTCATAGAAGAAATGATCAGTGACCTGAATCTTTGAAAAACCATTTTATTTGGCAGGGATTTAAGCTGTCTGCCATGTGGGTCAGTCCACATTTGAGCAACTCATCCAACAATTTTTTCTTGGCCCCTTTATGACAATTAGATTATTTTGTACGACTTGTGAATGAGACTTTCATAGACTGTATTAAATGTTCTGTTATCTCTTGACTTTAAAATATTACTCTGTAAATAATGAAACATATCATTTTTCTCTACGTATTTTCTATATATTTCATGTCTTGTTGAATCACAGCATCATACAGAACACTCCCTTCCAAGCAACAGTGTTTCAGTAGTATGTGCTCCTGTAAAGATGCCCATGCCTTACACCACTGATATCATGCCATCAAGTCTCCATGGATCCCACATTTGCTTGGAGCACCTCTCCGCCAGTTTAGGGTACTGGATCAGTAGTTCTGCATGCCATGGTTTTTTGATGTTATCAAGGCAGGAGCGAGTACTGATTCACAGAATGTGCAGGGGACAGACTTCAGAATAAATGAGACATGGAGGTTCTAAGACTCTTTGTGAACACTGTTTCAAAAGAATTCCCTTTATTTTCTGAGAATTAGTGTGGTGAACACAAATGCTTAAAATACATGCCAATTCTCTAAAAATAGAACAGACATGGGGAAAATGCCTACGTTCCTGGTGCCTCACCTACTGTGTGCATAGAGGCATTGCTGTATTGCTGCTGCCTTAAAATCTATACAGCAATTAATACAGAGAACCAGAGCTCTCCCCAGCGTTTTCAAGGAGCAAGTCTGTGAGAATGATATGTGTCGATACTCTGAAGCCTCAGAGGAGCACAAACTGTTTTAACTCTCCCAGGGCCCACTTTCTTGTCTCTGCTGCCATGGAAACCAGTCTCTTGTCCAACTCGAGTTTTCCGATAATTAGTCTTGAACATTCTTGATTTTTAAATGAATAAATCAGTCCCCTGCATCAGGGCTGTTACATGCCTCAAACTCTACATAGCACTGCGTTTGACAAAATGCTCGCTATTCACTCATTTATTTAAAAATATGTATTGAGCAACTGGTGTACACAAAGCACCACGGAGGAGATGGTGAGAGGTCAAGAATGCCTCCAGGACCCGGTTTGATAAAAGCATGCCACCTGCCAGGAGGCCAGTCAAATCGTCACCATGAGACACCAGCGGGTGCTTTCCTCAGCCCCTCCACCCCTGCACCCAATGCGTGACCACACCACAGGATGCCGTGTCTGAGCTCCCTGAAGGGCGGACACATTTAGCTACCGCTGACTCATTCCACAATTTACTAATGGGCACTACGACGTTACCGCTCTGATCTCAGAGAACATCCACTGGGAATTTTTGAGTATTTGTCTTAGCCCTGCTTTTCCTTATTATGTTTTGATTCTGCTCAGTGTTTATATCTGACCAGGAATTATTGACACACTAGTGTGAAAAAAATACACAACTGCAGGGCCAGAGGAAATTGCAATCAGATAGGGGGACTGAGGCACTCACAGAGCCTCAAAGACAGGGGAACTGAGGAAAAGCTAACAAAGCTAACTACACTAGAATACGTTAAATGTGAAGAAGGAAGGAAGACATATCCAAACAATGAGACTAGTTCCATGTAAGAGCAATCCAGTGACAACGAGGAGCAAAGCTTAGATGAAGAGTCGGTTTTTGAATAGATTCTTAAGACATTTCATATAAAGGGGCTGTATATGTTCTTGGCAGGGAAAAAGTCTGATGTTTGTTAGATATTAAAAAGCACATGATTAATGTGTGTGTGTGCGTGCTGTGTGTGTGTGTTTAAAAAGGAACATTTACCTCCATGTTGGTTGTAGCTTTTCTCCTATAACTATTCAATGACTTCAGGGGTTGCTAAGTATAAATGCCACTTACATTAGCTATTAAATTTATCTCAAAATACCTGGTCTAATTGATTTGTGAAACATTATATAACAAGAAAAAGAAAGAAAAATTTGTATCATGTAATCTTAATATTTTTTTTCAAGTTAAAATACATGATTTAAACAAGTACATGACATGTACATCCTCAGTAAGTGATATTCACAGTACTGATCATTGTCTTAAATTTATTTTTTACTTTATTAAAATGACTTTAAAAATGTAATCCCAAATATATATGAATCTAATAATGTGTCCTATAATATTAAGATTGTTCAACAGAAACGTATTTGCAAAGTTTCCTTTTGAAATATTCCTACACACTATCATAATTTAATTCTATGTCGAGTGTCAATATTTTAAAATAGATTTTTAACGTCTCCTACCCTTTTCACCATTTCATATGAAAGACAGAACAACCTCCTCTTCGTGTGTACCTCCTGATGTGAAGGGTTTAAGATTTAGAAAGGTTTCCTATTTACTCACATTTTAATGATATACATTTCTACTTCACTGGTAGAAAAGGCTGATCAGTCACAGAAAGGTCAGTTAACACTAAATAGACCCTTTCTTTATGTAATTACAAAGAATAATATCTCTGTGCTGATGACACAGCCCATGGAGTGGGTGATGCAGAGAATTAATGTGCTGCCTTGTTGGCCCATGGGATAGAGATTCCAATACAATAACCACAACTTATTCTAATTATGCAGCTTTAAAAGGTCATCAGCAAAAAAGAGTTAAGGGATTATCAGCTAACTTTATCATAAAGGAAGAATGTACTACAGAAATGCAGAAACTCTTCTAGTTCTTATAACAGTACCTTGAAACTTTATTATCAATGAAAGACTAATCTAGGAGGTTCCAGGACATGTATTATGGCATAAATTAAGTAAACTCATTGAAAAATTAAAATACCCGATGTTCCATAAATTCCTATTGATAGAGTCCAGTGACCTGATCTCATCCGACATTTACAGAAAATGTTTAATTTTGAAAGTGATTTTTATAGTTAATGCCAATTTCATTGCCACATCCATGTCATGGTATAAATTCTGGTAGAATTGAAATATTTCTTTTAAAAATCCATGTATCATAAAATAATGCATGCTGAGTATATTATGCACAAATAATCGAGAGATACTTGAAGTAGAAAATTAAAGCCCCTCTTTGCAATAACCGCAGTCATGGTTACACCCCAGAGATAGTATTAACAATTTGGTGCAAGTCCTTAAGGGATAGAAATTTGTAAAAAAATTCTTACATTGAAAATGAGGAAATGGAATGAAGGAAAGTCAGTTTCTTGCCCAAGGTCACATAAGAAGAAAGTAGGAATAAGGTTAGCCTGGTCCAGTCAAATTTCAGCCTGACTCCTGCTCTGGGATGGCTTTGCATCTTAACCCTGAATATGAAATATAGGGCCCTTAAGATTCTAGACTCATATATGTAAATGGTCAAATTTCTTATTTATGTACTTTTTGGCTGTGGTGAGTCTTCTGTGCTGCATGTGGTCTTTCTCTAGTTGCAGTGAGCAGGGGCTACTCTTTGTCGTAGTGTGCCGGCTTCTCATTACAGTGGCTTCTCTTGTTGTGGAGCACGGGCCCTAGAACGTGCATGCTCAGTAGTTGTGGCCCCAGGACTCTGGAGTGCGGGCTCAACAGTTGTGACACTCGGGCTTGGTTGCTCTGCAGCATGGGGGATCTTCTCAGACCAGAGCTGGAATTGGTGGCCCATGCTCTGCAAGGCAGACCCTTACCCACTGGACCACCAGGGAAGCCCTGTAATTTCTGAAAACTCTGTAGAATTACATCAGTCCTTCAAAATAAACTAGATGCTCACAGAGAAAAGGGTCCTTAACATACAACTCAGTGTCTTTTCCTTGGGAATACAGGGCTAGGAAACATTAGGACTATGGACACAGAGCTGCCAAATATAAGTGCAGCAAATAAGTCACAGTCAAATAAAAGAGGCACCAGAGCCTTTTCTCTTTGGTCCCTCTCAGACATTCATCTTACTGAGAAAGAAAAATTATAACCACCTGATGTCGTCGACACTGGTCCAAACCTCGCAGACTCTCTAATAGGAGGAAGATCTAAAGACCTCAGTCAAATTTCTAAAGAAAATCTCATCATGAGATACATCTATGTCTCCAAATAACTGCATTCCAGCACGGGGAAAAAATGCTAAAACAGGGACCATGAAACTATGGCTGTACAGCCAAATCCAGCCCACTGCCTGCTTTCATAAATAAATGTTACTGGAACGCCATCACATCCATTCATTTATGCATCAGGTATGACTGTTCTGCACTGCAGCGGCAGAACTAAGTACCTATAACACAGACTAAGTGGACTCCAAAGCCTAAACCATTTATTTTCCCTTTACAGAAAATACTTGCCGACCTCTGCTTTAGACCCTAATTAAATGCATAAGGGTTAGTTGTTCAGTTGTGTCTGGTTCTTTGCGACCCCGTGGACTGTAGCCCACCAGGCTCCTTTGTCCACGGAATCTCCGGGCAAGAATACTGGAGTAGCTAGTCATTCCCTTCTCCAGGGGATCTTCCTGACCCAGGGATAGAATCCTGCATTGCAAGCAGATTCTTTACCGTCTGAGCCGCCAGCGAAGCCCAAATTTATACATTAAGTATCATACAAAACAAAGTTTCAATTTAGACCTTTCATTCAAGATCTACTTAGGCTGTACTTACGCCCATGCATAGAGAAAGACTGCTTACAGCCATTTTCTTTACTTTTCCAAAAAGGCTACTAAAAAGTCAACTAACAGTTCAAATATGTCTCTATGTCCTTAAAAATGAGATGCTCTGCAAGGCAGACCCTTACCCACTGGACCACCAGGGAAGCCCTGTAATTTCTGAAAACTCTGTAGAATTACATCAGTCCTTCAAAATAAACTAGATGCTCACAGAGAAAAGGGTCCTTAACATACAACTCAGTGTCTTTTCCTTGGGAATACAGGGCTAGGAAACATTAGGACTATGGACACAGAGCTGCCAAATATAAGTGCAGCAAATAAGTCACAGTCAAATAAAAGAGGCACCAGAGCCTTTTCTCTTTGGTCCCTCTCAGACATTCATCTTACTGAGAAAGAAAAATTATAACCACCTGATGTCGTCGACACTGGTCCAAACCTCGCAGACTCTCTAATAGGAGGAAGATCTAAAGACCTCAGTCAAATTTCTAAAGAAAATCTCATCATGAGATACATCTATGTCTCCAAATAACTGCATTCCAGCACGGGGAAAAAATGCTAAAACAGGGACCATGAAACTATGGCTGTACAGCCAAATCCAGCCCACTGCCTGCTTTCATAAATAAATGTTACTGGAACGCCATCACATCCATTCATTTATGCATCAGGTATGACTGTTCTGCACTGCAGCGGCAGAACTAAGTACCTATAACACAGACTAAGTGGACTCCAAAGCCTAAACCATTTATTTTCCCTTTACAGAAAATACTTGCCGACCTCTGCTTTAGACCCTAATTAAATGCATAAGGGTTAGTTGTTCAGTTGTGTCTGGTTCTTTGCGACCCTGTGGACTGTAGCCCACCAGGCTCCTTTGTCCACGGAATCTCCGGGCAAGAATACTGGAGTAGCTAGTCATTCCCTTCTCCAGGGGATCTTCCTGACCCAGGGATAGAATCCTGCATTGCAAGCAGATTCTTTACCGTCTGAGCCGCCAGCGAAGCCCAAATTTATACATTAAGTATCATACAAAACAAAGTTTCAATTTAGACCTTTCATTCAAGATCTACTTAGGCTGTACTTACGCCCATGCATAGAGAAAGACTGCTTACAGCCATTTTCTTTACTTTTCCAAAAAAGGCACATACTAAGAAGACAGTCAACTAACAGTTCAAATATGTCTCTATGTCCTTAAAAAATGAGATGCTCATAAGCTTTTTAAGTACTTAAACTTTGAAGAGAATTGTCAGATCTACTGCGATACCATAAACAACGCCCAGATTTATTTACCCTACACTTTCTTTAATTAAATGCGGTTCACGCCGCTCTTGCATTAGAGGAAGCTAGAGGTCTGTTAGTTTTTCCACTTCTGCAACTTCTGTTTTGGGTGTCCAGATTAACTTCATGTTGCTAAGTGGAAGTTTAATTTGCAGGGGACATTCTTTTGCAGAATGGCTAAGTAAAACGTGGTATGCACTTACCATGAAAGACTGTAAAGTCATTAAAAGAAATGCACTAGATCCACAACATAGCAACACCATGATCTTTAAAATATGGTGCTAAATGGAGAAGACAGAATGATAAATATTTCACAACTCATATCAGAAGGGAAAGTACAAATGAGAGAGAGAGAAACAAGAATTAGGAATTGAAGGTGGATAGATAAAATAAATTAAGAGTTAATACTTTGGGGACATGTAAATTTCTATAGAGTCAGCAGTGCCACTCTTAAAATGATTAAGTGATTGTGTTCTTAGATCTTCCAGGTTTTTCCAGGGGTTTAATGAAAAACTCTTAAGATAAATCAAGCACTCTAGAACAACTCTAGAAATACACCTCTGAAACAGCAGTTTCCCCAAGGGCCACAACTCTAAGATTTATGCTACCTCATTAATCATGGGCAAAGTAAAGCAAGGCATAAAGAAAGTTGTCAGGGACTTCCGTGGTGGTCCAGTGTTGGGGACTTCACCTTCCAATCCAGGAGGTGCAGGTTAGGTTCCTGGTCAGGGAGCTAGGATTGCACATTCTTCACAGCCAAACATACCAAAACATAAACAATTGGAAGCAAACTGAAACAAATTCAATGAATACTTGAAAAAAGAATCTCCATTAAAAAATCTTTTAAAATGTAATAAAAAAAAGAAATCTGTTATCATAATTATGTGCCGAATTCATGGTTGTTTCTCTCTAAGCTTTGTTTTTCTCTCATGTTTTCTTTTCCTCGATTTATTTATTCCTCTTTTCTTTCTGCCTCCTCCTTGTGAGCTCTGTCAAGCATGAATTCATGCAATTGTCTAAGGTCTTCCTGTTATCACATTTCCTCCTGAAGTCACTATCTCCCCTTCTCATCATTTCCTCGACCTCCTATTCTTTCCAAGCCACTTCTTTCTTTCTACAGCATGGGATGGAAACAGAAGTATCTCAGAGAAAAAAAAAATGGGAGAAATTCTGAGTGACCTACATATTTTTTCCTGACAAAGTAAGACATGCTATGAAAATCTACCATGGCCACAACTGTGTGAAATGTTATTTCCCGTGCTGATACGCTTTTCTTTCTCTGAAACTGCTATCGACATTTTCCCTCCTCTTCAAAACCTTCATGGATTTAAAATACAGAGGATGATTATGACCAGGTGGCCTTTTATACAGGACTTATTCGACCTGATGTTTTCTGTGTTCATCCATGTTGTTGTAACATGCATCATTAGTGCTTCACTCATTATTTTCATCATAAGTCAAAATACGTAACATCAACCATTCAGACCACTTTGAGGATACATTAACCACATTCACATTGTGGTGCGCATCCTCACCAGCCATCTCCAGAACGTATTCATTTGCCCACGGGAAACAATAAATTTGTCTACGTTTTTGCCAATATTTGTTATTTTTAGTTTTCTTGATGATAGGTCTCCTGGCATTTGAGGGTATGGCAAAATGGTATCAATTTACATTTCCATTGTTATCTAATGATGCTGAAGATATGTCCACTGGCTTGTTGAGTATTTGCATCTCTTATCAGGAGAAGAGCCTATTCAAGTCCTTTTTCCATTCAAAAACTTGGTTTGTTTGCAGGTCTTCCAGTGCCCTCTGGGATAGTGACCTCGCTGGGGTGACATTTAGTCCCTGGCACTGGCATGAGAGAAGTCTCCTGGTCCCAGGTGGCCCAGCCCTGAGTGCTGGGATCCTGAGGAGAATCAGATTTCTCACATGAAGAGATTTATTGATCTTCTATGTATGGGAAGATGCAAGCCTCTAGGTTTGTTGAATCTGTTTCTTTCATATGTATCTAACTATCTGGGGTCAATTCTGTTTTCTTGATTGTTCACATCTAATTCCTAGTTTACCATAAGAGATGGCAGATGTGGCAGATTGCCACCTCTCATATCCCCCCAGGTCCTGAGTGCTTACTGGAGAGGAAGGAGCTGATGGCTTCCAAATAGCTGCTATTGCTTCACCTGGGCTGAGACATTTGTATTTTGAAAAGGCTTGTTTAATAGTACAGCACAGAGCAGAAAGAATCCACCTGACAATGCAGGAGACCAGGGCTCAGTCCCCAAGTTGAGAAGATCCCTTGGAGAAGGGAATGGCTACCCATTCCAGTATTCTTGCCTGGAGAATTCCATGGACAGAAGAGCCTGGCGGGCTACCATCCATGGGGTCCCAAAGAGTCAGACCTGACTGAGTGATTAAGCACAGCACAACAATAGTTATGAGATAAGTTTGTGTAAGTAAATTATATGACAAATACAATTATATTCTTATATGCAAAGGAATACACATAAATAGTTCATGCTAGAATTAGCTAGGATCTCTTTAGGAGAGATGTAGGACATAGAAGCAATAAACCTGGCATTCATAAGAGTGTTTTTACTGGAAAGGCAAATTCATCATAAGTCAAAATCGTAACATCAACCATTCAGACCACTTTGAGGATACATTAACCACATTCACATTGTGGTGCGCATCCTCACCAGCCATCTCCAGAACGTATTCATTTGCCCACGGGAAACAATAAATTTGTCTACGTTTTTGCCAATATTTGTTATTTTTAGTTTTTTGATGATAGGTCTCCTGGCATTTGAGGGTATGGCAAAATGGTATCAATTTACATTTCCATTGTTATCTAATGATGCTGAAGATATGTCCACTGGCTTGTTGAGTATTTGCATCTCTTATCAGGAGAAGAGCCTATTCAAGTCCTTTTTCCATTCAAAAACTTGGTTTGTTTGCAGGTCTTCCAGTGCCCTCTGGGATAGTGACCTCGCTGGGGTGACATTTAGTCCCTGGCACTGGCATGAGAGAAGTCTCCTGGTCCCAGGTGGCCCAGCCCTGAGTGCTGGGATCCTGAGGAGAATCAGATTTCTCACATGAAGAGATTTATTGATCTTCTATGTATGGGAAGATGCAAGCCTCTAGGTTTGTTGAATCTGTTTCTTTCATATGTATCTAACTATCTGGGGTCAATTCTGTTTTCTTGATTGTTCACATCTAATTCCTAGTTTACCATAAGAGATGGCAGATGTGGCAGATTGCCACCTCTCATATCCCCCCAGGTCCTGAGTGCTTACTGGAGAGGAAGGAGCTGATGGCTTCCAAATAGCTGCTATTGCTTCACCTGGGCTGAGACATTTGTATTTTGAAAAGGCTTGTTTAATAGTACAGCACAGAGCAGAAAGAATCCACCTGACAATGCAGGAGACCAGGGCTCAGTCCCCAAGTTGAGAAGATCCCTTGGAGAAGGGAATGGCTACCCATTCCAGTATTCTTGCCTGGAGAATTCCATGGACAGAAGAGCCTGGCGGGCTACCATCCATGGGGTCCCAAAGAGTCAGACCTGACTGAGTGATTAAGCACAGCACAACAATAGTTATGAGATAAGTTTGTGTAAGTAAATTATATGACAAATACAATTATATTCTTATATGCAAAGGAATACACATAAATAGTTCATGCTAGAATTAGCTAGGATCTCTTTAGGAGAGATGTAGGACATAGAAGCAATAAACCTGGCATTCATAAGAGTGTTTTTTACTGGAAAGTAATTCCTGATTCATTAATAGCAAATACTGTATATATAGTCTGTTATGTGATGAAGATTAGAGTTTTCAACTTTTCTTAGAAAACTGGCACTGGATAAGGCACAATCAGTATAATAACAACATAGAATACTATAATACATGTATCTCTGTCATTGCAATCACCATGTTTTATTACAGTTAAATATCTCTGTATTAATTTCCTGGTTTCTATGAACTTTTTAAGTCATATTTAATTTTTGCTTCAGTGATTGGTATATAGTAGTCTCTCAGTAATATCACTAAACAAGTGAATAAATGAGTAAAACTGCATAATACCCATTGGACACAAAGGTTTCTACATAGAAAAAGAGTGAACTAAACGTGAATGGCCTTTACTCTCAAAAAGTATCTATTTCTGCCAACTATTCTTACATAAGTGCACTTTTTAGAGTATTATACACAGATGGTATTTTATATGCTTATCATTCTGTAGAGGAACATTTCACAATTAATTTTTACAACATAAAAACATAGGATGTTACCCATTTACATATTAACTGGAAAAAATAAATAAGGTTTCCAGTTCTTAAATTCTAGTTTGCAAGAGCATCACACTGTATAATCTCTGTGTTGTATTCCCGGTTTCTTGTAGGTCTTCTTTGGAAGACTAACAGAAATCTAAACTACCTGCTTTGCTGCCTTTATACACTTTGCTAAGCTGTGTTCTCACAACTCAGGAGATTAAAATTAAAAAAAAAAAAAGGTAGTCAGACAGTTTCATGTGAAATAACCACAGTTGATTTTTTTTAAATTACAGAAGATCTTCATGGTTGCAGATGGATATTTGCACTTTACAAAAACTGAACAGTAGTAAATAAGAATAAAAGCAGCATTCAGACAATTCACAGAAGAGCCTGGCGGGCTACCATCCATGGGGTCCCAAAGAGTCAGACCTGACTGAGTGATTAAGCACAGCACAACAATAGTTATGAGATAAGTTTGTGTAAGTAAATTATATGACAAATACAATTATATTCTTATATGCAAAGGAATACACATAAATAGTTCATGCTAGAATTAGCTAGGATCTCTTTAGGAGAGATGTAGGACATAGAAGCAATAAACCTGGCATTCATAAGAGTGTTTTTTACTGGAAAGTAATTCCTGATTCATTAATAGCAAATACTGTATATATAGTCTGTTATGTGATGAAGATTAGAGTTTTCAACTTTTCTTAGAAAACTGGCACTGGATAAGGCACAATCAGTATAATAACAACATAGAATACTATAATACATGTATCTCTGTCATTGCAATCACCATGTTTTATTACAGTTAAATATCTCTGTATTAATTTCCTGGTTTCTATGAACTTTTTAAGTCATATTTAATTTTTGCTTCAGTGATTGGTATATAGTAGTCTCTCAGTAATATCACTAAACAAGTGAATAAATGAGTAAAACTGCATAATACCCATTGGACACAAAGGTTTCTACAAAGAAAAAGAGTGAACTAAACGTGAATGGCCTTTACTCTCAAAAAGTATCTATTTCTGCCAACTATTCTTACATAAGTGCACTTTTTAGAGTATTATACACAGATGGTATTTTATATGCTTATCATTCTGTAGAGGAACATTTCACAATTAATTTTTACAACATAAAAACATAGGATGTTACCCATTTACATATTAACTGGAAAAAATAAATAAGGTTTCCAGTTCTTAAATTCTAGTTTGCAAGAGCATCACACTGTATAATCTCTGTGTTGTATTCCCGGTTTCTTGTAGGTCTTCTTTGGAAGACTAACAGAAATCTAAACTACCTGCTTTGCTGCCTTTATACACTTTGCTAAGCTGTGTTCTCACAACTCAGGAGATTAAAATTAAAAAAAAAAAAAAAGTAGTCAGACAGTTTCATGTGAAATAACCACAGTTGATTTTTTTTAAATTACAGAAGATCTTCATGGTTGCAGATGGATATTTGCACTTTACAAAAACTGAACAGTAGTAAATAAGAATAAAAGCAGCATTCAGATTATCTTAC
Source organism: Tragulus kanchil (assembly GCA_022376925.1). Taxonomy (NCBI): domain Eukaryota; kingdom Metazoa; phylum Chordata; class Mammalia; order Artiodactyla; family Tragulidae; genus Tragulus; species Tragulus kanchil. The sequence continues at coordinate 115,028,713 of JAIOJX010000003.1, read as the reverse complement.
CCCAAAACCTTTTCCAGAAAGCAATACATTTCCTGTGTATTTCAAAGGATTAAATATGAAAAAGTGATACACGTTTTCAACTGAAACAACACTTTATATACTAGTCTCTTCAGGTGACATAGGCAAGCCTACTCAGTTTTGTAGGATTCATCTTCACTTTGCCCTAGGTCATAACAAGTGCCATTCCCCAATCCTATTCACTTGCCAGTGTCAGACCAATTTTTCTTCCCCATCAAAATTTCTATCCTTCAGGTTTTTTTTTTTTTTTCCTAAAAAAAAATAAAGGAAGGAAGGAAGGAAGGAAGAGCAAGTGTCCTGGAATCAGATGCTACACCCACTCCAGAAAATTTCAGTGTCAACCAGTTTTGACCTTTATCTGATCTCAGAGCAATGAATGACCTGAAAAGAGCCCTTATGTGGAAATCTGTTCATAGGCAATGGGGCACTGAGATTTAGATTCACCCGAATGGAGAAAATCCTGAACTTGATTTTGAATAAAATGATATTCATGGAAGCTTTTTGAATTCTAGGCAGCCCATCCATTCTTCCCGGCATCTGTGATCAGGTCAGCCCTTCGGAAGGTGTGTTCTTTGGAGTTTATGGATAACTATTACAGCTCTGATCCTGGGACCTTATGAATATGCAACTCCTCTTGGTAGAGGGGACTCTGGGGAATCTAACTAAAGACAAAGATATAGAGATGAAAAGATGAGTCTGGATTAGGTAAGTGGGACTATCTAATCAGGTGGAGTCTTACCAGCAGAAAATCTTTCCTGGCTGTAGTTCAGGACATGTGAAGGGAGGAGCAGGGGAAACTGAAGTAAAAGAGAGACAGGAGATCCATCTCCTTTTCCCCTTTGTAAAATGGAGGGAAGAGGCTACAAAAGTCAATAAATGCTTACAGCCTCTGGAAGATAAGACAGCTCTCTGCCCATGGCCAGAAAGAAAGCAGGGACACAGTTCCCACAAACACAGGAACTGAGTTTTGCCAACAGTTCTAAAACAGAGGCCTCTCTGCAGCCTCCAGAAGAAAATGCAGCCCTGCCAACCATGTGATTTTAATTCAGTGAAACTCATTTACGACTTCCAACAGATAGAACTATATGATAATAACTTTGTATTTTAAGGTTCTAAATTGCAGTTATTTATTACATGTGTACGTGTGCCTGCTCAGTTCTGTCCGACTCTTTGCAACTCCATGATTGCAGCCTACCAGGCTCCTGGAGTGGATTGTCATTTCCTACTCCAGGGGATGTTCCTGATTTAAGAGCTAAACACATGTCTCCTGCATCTCCTACACTGATAGACAGATTCTTTACCACTGGACCACCTGGGAAGTTTATTAATTATGGCAGCAATCTAAAACTAATATGGTGACAAATATTATGTTAGGTACTAGCTTTATCACAGTTAGTATAATGTTACATAAAAACTAACAGTTTAATGATGGAAAATCAAACATTGTAGTTTCTTTGCAACAAGTTCATTAATAAGCAAAATTTAGAAACTATTAAATAATTCACTTATCCTGTATAAAACATTTGTTATCAGTATGTAAAATAACACAGCACGTCAATAACAACCGAATAATTATTTCTAAACATGAAATAGACTATGTCATGAGCTCCCAACTAAATTTCTGCTTATGTTAGTTGTAACAGATAGATACACTTATCATATTTATTTTGAAACAAATCTACTGATTTCCTTGATAATCTTTTGATTATATTTTGATGGTTTGTTATTATATTATTCAGAAAATTTTGATAGTAGGTTTTTCTCCCTCAGGATTAAAAATAAACTTGATTATATTATAAAAGTCCAATTCTTTTAATTACAGAAGTGTTTCTAATTAATAATTTTTAAATGAGTAATTTAACTGCTGAGATCTGATTATATGAATGGTTTTGAAAAAATGTGCTTGTGAAAAATTCTAGTTGAATTATTAACAGTTATATATACACACACACATACACATATAGATTTATATCTTTTATCTATATATGTATACCTCTGTTAAAAACAGTTTGTCTTAGGGAAAATTATAAAAAAAAAAAACAAAATAATAGCAAAAAAAAGAGACACCTCTGTCTGTTATCAAGGACCTTTTTGTTTCTTTAATTCTTGATGCTGTTCTGGGCTATTTCTGCACATGAATTTCTGAGCTGTAAGTTGGTATAGCAATGGCATTATTGTGGGCTTGTTCTTCATTACAGCAGAAGTCAGATCCAGCCTGCCCCCTCTTTCCAAGTCAGTGTAGTTGCTACAATGATTCAGATACGGTGACTGACATGAACCCACATTATAGCTGCTGATAGGCCAAGATGTTACTGGGTGAATAACCTTTTAAAATTTCAGGAATATTAACCAACTACTCCAAATATAAAGACTGCTGGTTTCTGAGATAATTGTACTATTTTATACCTCACATGATACAAGGAGAATAAATTTTTCAAAATTGCTAAAACATCTGAATGATAGGTCGTTTCTTTTTTTTTTTCTTTTTTAGTATAGATTTCCAGTTGCATCATTTGTTTTTGATTCAGCACCAATTATTTTCCAATATATTCTTTTTCACACTATTTCAGGGGCAGCTTCTTATAAACCAGGAGGCCATGTTTGCACTAGTCTGTTTCAGGAACCTCTGTCCCTCTTATAGCTCTACTAATTGCACTTTCTTATAATGTGTCCTTGTTGTAAATCTAGATACCAGGGAGGATGATTCCTCAACTTTGGCCCTCTTCAAGTCTGTCTTCACTACAGTTGACTCTGCATTTCCTTATACATTTTTAAATACTTATGCATCAACTTCCAAAAATTCCATTTGGTTTTTTTGTTTTTGTTTTTGTTAAAAACATACCACAGAATCTTTTTTTTTTGCCTCTAAGTCATTGTTTATTTTTCATCCATCTTTATTCCTTGGCATGTGTGGGTCTCCCATTGCTGTGGCCTCTCCCGTTGCAGAGCACTGGCTCTGGGCACATGCACTCCAGAGTGCTGGCTCATAATTGGACACACCGGTCCAGCCATTCCTCGGCATGCGGGATCTTCCCAGGCCAGGGATCAAACCAGTGCCCCTTGCACCGCAAGGCAGACTCCCTACCCACTGGACCACCAGGGAAGCCCTCCATTTGAGTTTTTAATTTTGATTCCAATACATGTATAAGTCAACTTGGAGAGAATTCACATTCTTCAAAATATTGAATGTCCAACTTATAAACTTAGTAGATCATTCCACATATTTAGAACTTCTTTGATTTCTCTTGAAAACGTTTTGTAGCTTTCTATGAAGACTTGTACATCTGACGGTGGGTATATACCCAGGCATTGGATGTTTATTTGTTCAATTATAAATAGTATCCATTTTAAGATTTTATTTTCTAGTTATCTCAGGCCACTATATAGATATACAATGATCTTTTATTTATTCTATATCCACTGATTCCTTCAAATTAAAAAAATACTAGCGGTTTATCTGTAGAGCCATTTGAACTTTCTATGAACAAATAATGTTTTCAAATAACCAGAGCTTCTAAAGCCATCTTTTATCATGGTAAGGAAATACTTTCTAGTTTTCTGAAAGGTATCATGTGTGTCTTTTGAATTTCACAAAAGCCTTTTGCCTGTATTTATTGGCATTATTTAACCCTTTTCTTCCTTTTATTGTTAATGTAATAAGTTATATTAAGGCTGGGAACTGTTTGTTTTGTTTTGGGCTGGGCAAAACATCCCCCAACCCAATTTTCCATTTTATTAACTACTTTATCACATTCTATTTTCCTCCATGGACTATTTTTAAAAAATATTTATTTGAGCACAATTAATATGAGAATGGCAGTAAGATACAACAGGAATAACAGCTCTAAATCTATTGTGTACTATCTGTATTACTAGGACCTGTCATTTATGGCAATAATACCCTGCCTGCCTTACATGGTGGATATAAAGATTGAAAAGCTGAAAGTGAAAATTTATAGTAAACTACAAAGAATGACTATCAAGATATAGGCTAAATGATTAATTACTATTCTACAGTTCACCACTGTAATATTCAATAAAATAATGAGATACATAACTTGAAATTTTCTTCTTTAGTGCTTTTATTTTTCCTGAACATTAAAGCAGGTTTTGTTCACTGATTTTCTTCCCCAAAGCTATCCAAATCTACCAAAGCTGACAAAGGAGACAGTTATGAGCTGTTGAGTCTTTATCAAACTGTTTTGCTGAATATAACAATTATATATTCTGCTTTCATAAGTTATATATCAAAAATTAAGGTGCATAAGAAGCCTGGGTCTTCCTTATATTTTGATAAGAAAAAGAATCACCATTATTATAGGTCTTTAGTTTAAATATAACTTCCTAGTGAACTCTCTGGCCTAAACACATTCAGATCAATAAGAACATTGTTTGTTTCTTTACAGTTTTCCAAAGAAGGAATATGAATTGCTGACCAAATTCTCTGCCCAATTCTGTTAAACAATGCTGTATGTTAAGTTTCTTATCTTCAGTCTTTGTGCTCCTAAAGATGAAAGAATAAGTGAAATAAAATCTAAAAGAGAAGATAGAGGATGGTGTCCAATTTAAATCTGCTAATTATACTCATGGGTTTCCCTGGTGGCTCAGTGGTAAAGAATCTGCCTGCCGAATAGGAAGTGTGGGTTTCATCCCCAGGAGAAGGAAATGGCAACCCACTCTGGTATTCTTGCATGGGAAATCCCACGGACAGAACAGCCTGGCAGGTTACAGTCCATGGGTTGCAGAGTGAGACACAACTGAGCGACTAAACAATTAAAAGTTAGATTGCCTCTGAAAAAATTAATCTTCATCCTTTCTCTTCCAGCTGTATAACTTCCTGTTCATTTATGAGGTAGCCTGGTAATGGAATTCTGGGATAGATTATGCATTCCTAAAAGATAAAGTGAACTGCTTAGCAGGAGGAAGGCGCCCAGCAGTTGAGCTGCACTGGCCATCTACTGCAAGTTTCACTTTGTTAGCTTTCATAGCCAGTTAGCTTTAATGCCAGGTTCATCTTATGAATTGGGGGAACAAGATCAGCGTTTGGGCTCCCAATATCTTCCCTATTATTGTCGCTCCATTTGTTTTGGTGATTATTCTATACCCTCCATGCGCACTTATGGCCAGGACAAACAGAAGATGGTAGAGGGATTCCTGCATTTTCCACAAATGAAAACATGAACATCGAAGGAAAGCCATGTTGATTAAAAGTCACACCTATAAATGAAATGACTCATGGTATTAACTGACTGAGATAAAGAACAATTTCTATTCATAAAAACTAAGGGCATTATGTTTTTCTTTTATAAAAATAAGGTCATGGTCTTTGATGAGACTTCTCTTTATATTAAAATCCCTTAAAACTCAACTCTGCCCAAGCATTTCGAAATTCCCCACAGAAGATCAAATAACAAAAGAAATTCCCATATTCAACAAGATTAAAAGTCTGCTGAAAGGAAACCACAGTGAAATTATAATTCAGTTTCTCTGAATGCTAAGAACTTTAAGAAAATTATATTATACTCCTGTGTACATTGATTTATTCTGCAAACTGTTAAAGATTACAGTCCTTGAAATGTCCAGATCATTTATTTTTGAAGTAGCAATATGTATATTTCTTTTGTGGGACTTTGATGTCAGAAAGAGGTTTAGTGACTTGTCAGTGGCATGACATTTCTTAGGTAACTTTAGAATAAGCTAAGAAAATTATTCCCAATAATTAAAAACTCTGAAAATAATAAGAAATTAATTTGTGAGATACTAGTGATCTTAAAATGGTCACCACGACCTATTAGATCTTACCCAGATGAAATTAACTACCTTGAAATTCAACATCTTGACAAAGTCTTCATCACTAATTAAAATAATAGCAATGGAAGAGTGTCTGCAATTACTCTGTTTAGGATAAAATTACAAGGACTATAAATCTCCAAGCTTCAGGGCATAAACTGATCACCAGCTGGGGTGAGAACAAAATGTCTACCTATTGTGTAACTGTGCAAAATTAGGTACATTATATGTTTTACTCCCTCAGAAACATCTGGCACAGGCTACTATTTGAGAGCCTTTTGAACTGAACACAGGGATACTACTTGATTATGTTATACAAATTGCATGGTTCCATACGTATACACACACACGTGTGTGTGTGTGTGCTTAGTCTCTTAGTCATGTCTAACTCTTTGCGACCTCATGGACAGTAGCTCGCTAGGCTCCTCTGCCCATGGGATTCTCCAGATAAGAAATTTGGCCATTTCCTTCTCCAAGAAATGTTCCCCACAGATGGATTGAACCTGGGTCTCTTCCATTACAGTAGGTATTTTACTATTTGAACCATCGAGGAAATGCATGTGTGTGTGTGTGTGTGTGTGTGTGTGTGTGTGTGTGTGTGTGTTAAAATTCAAGGACTTGCTAAGGAATGCTGACTCTTTCATCTGAATGTCACTGATCTGATTCAAATTCTTCCCAGGCAAATGATCAAAGGTCATTACTAATGTCAGGTAGAATATGAAAAACTCAGAAGATTTCAGATGTTGGTGCTAGTCCCTTTGCCATAGAAGCAAGCCCACATGATTCCATGCAGTAGTTAGAAGTTTCCACAGTGGGTGAAGGGGACAGAATGGCCTGGGACTGTGAACTATTAGGGGCGACTGACAAAGACGAGATATGAGTGCAGCAAATGTTGTCCTATGACAGCTCCCCTCCCACCCCTTCCCTTCGCTACACAAATGAAGAAGAGGCTGGCTTCATTTCAGACCGAAAATACCTCAACTTCCATGAGGAAGGACTGGAGGATCCATTCTCTCTCTTTTATAGGTGAGGTGAGAAGGGCAAAGGGGGAGGAAAGGTCCAAGCATCCAGGAATGCCCACAGCACAGGGTTCTGCCTCGGTCCTCGGAGTGCAGTCCAGGAAGGACTATGGTGGTCCAACCACCAAAGAGAAGCCCAATAACCCAGAAACAGGTATACTGTGGGGACTGGAAGGAAGAGAGTCCAGTAAGTGAGAAGACGAACTCTGCGGTGGAGAATGATGGTGTGCTAAGTTGCTTACTGATTGTCTGCTAAGTCACTTCCGTTGTGTCTGACTCTTTGTGACCCTGTGAACTGTAACCCAAAAGGCTCCTCTGTCTACAACTAAAATTTTAGTAGTCACTGCACAGAGGTGAATCCCTTTGCACTCATATCTCTGTAAGGCTACATTTGTATATCCAGTGTATTCAAGGATTCTCTAGGCAAGAGCACTGCAGTGGGTTGCCCTGTTTTCCTCCAGGGGATCTTCGTGACCCAGGATCAAACCTGTGACTCTTATGTCTCATGCATTAGCAGTCGAGTTCTTTATCACTAGCGTGACTTGGGAAGCCCCTGTGGAAATGATTACTAATGGTTAATAACTAGTCAGTGGTCATTATTAAGTTACTAATTAATGGTTCCTAACTATATTTACTACTATGTCTCTAAATTACAGGACCCCTCAGAAAATCCAAAAGCAGTTTTTGAGGCAAACAGCTCTTCGTCTTGTTCAACTATCTTCTATCAAATTCCTGAGTCGCAAACGTGGCAATATGTGGGCTGAATGGAAGAGCTGCAGTAATTTTAAAAAAATATTTAAATTTAATATTCAGATTTAATGTAAATGCCTTGAGGACAACATCTTTCCCATTCATCCGAGGCCCTGATACTCCTGAATGACACTTAGTCCCAGTGTCTCCATATCTGGAAAATGGAAAAACATTAGTTTTTACAAATACTAGCATAAAAGTATCATGTTTCAATATAGTTCTACCTAGTTTTATAACCTGCTTTTGTAATTAAACATCCAGAATCTATTAGAGCTTTATTGCAAGAAAGAGGACTTCTTTGGTGGCTTAGCAGTAAAGAATCTGCCTGCAATGGAGGAGACACAGGTTTGATTCTTAGGTGAGAAAGATTCCCTGAAGAAGGAAATGGCAATCCACTCCAGTATTCTTGCCTGGGAAATACTATGGAAAGAGAGAAGCCTGGTGGGCTGCAGTCCAGGGGGTCACAAAACAATCAGACATGACTTGGCAACTAAACACACACATTGCAAAAGAAGTCTATTTTAAAAAAATCAGTTTTCAACATCCTTTTTTTCTCCACTAGACACAGTACTGAGGTTTCAAGGTCCTATTTCTCAAATTCTGATCACCGTAAGCTGTGAGAAACTTCCAAAATCTTGAATTTGTTTTCAGTTGTAGAGCCTACGAAAGAATTCTGACGAAAATTTTAGTAGTCACTGGACAGAGACTGAATCCCTTGTCACACGTGCAGGCAAGACTACTAGAGTGGGTTGCCATGCCTTTCTCTAGGGCAACTCTCTAGCCACTCACAACTTATTTCTACAAAATTAACTGAGATCTTATCTACCTGAGACTTTTCAACTAGTTTTTGGATTCTTGATTTTTCCTTCCAGAGCAGAGGATCTTGATGTATAAGGCTACATTTGTATACCCAGTAAAATGTGCTCAGTTGTGCCTGACTCTTTGTGACTCAACAGACTCATAGCCTGCTAGGCTCCTCTGGAAAAGGAGAGTACTCCAGTATTCTCCAGGCAAGAATACTAGAGTGGGTAGTCATTCCCTACTCTAGGGGATTTTCCCAACCCAGGAATCAAACCCAGGTCCCCCTTATTTCAGGTGGATTCTTTACCACCTAAGCCACCAGAGAAGCCCAGTACATTTGTACTGGGCGTTTTTTTTCCCTCTACAACAGCATCCCATTGTGGATAGTCAGCTCACAGTTAATAATAAACCACCAGGTAAGTTCTTCTTGCACTTTTATATACTTTCAAGGGATCCATGGTTCCACACCAGTCCAGATACATACTCACTTTTCTCTTAAAGGAATCTGCTAACCGCTGCCTTTTAGAATGAGAGCATTCTAAGTAGCCACAGCATCAATGATGGATTATTGCAAATGAGCTAAACCCTAAAACTCTTATTTAGTTTAATTAATGTCAAGTGAAAATTTAGATAGCTTTTAGCTCAAAAGTTTTTAAATAGAAAATGTGACCACAAAATTTCCCTAATATTTTCTCATAGTTACTATTAAAAGTATTCTCACATTTCAGTTAGTCATCACTGTGACTATTAGGATTTGTGAATCATTAACCTAGGTTCTTCCAGGCAGATTCCAATGCCAGGGGGTATCTGCAAAGCTGAATGACTTCAGAGATAGCTTTACCTTTTTACACTTCAGTTTCCCTCCAGGGCTTCTGGGAAATCTGTGAGATTTGGGTCATAAATCTGGTGGCCAAATCTACTCCAGTCTACTGCTATCAGGATCCTCTCCTTTGGAAAGAAAAATCAAGAATTCAAAAAATAGTTGAAAAGTCTAAAGGTAGATAAGCTCTCTGTTGATCTTGTAGAAGTAAATTGTGAGTGGCTAAGACAGTAGCCCTGGAGAAGGGCATGGCAACCCATTCCAGTGTTCCTGCCTGGAGAATTTCATGGACAGAGGAGTCTGGTGGGCTACAGTCCATAGGGTCTCAAAGAATCGGATACAACTGAAGAGATTTAGCATGCAAGAGAGTAGCCTTGGACTAGTCTTGCACTGCTACCCAACAAATTTATGCTACAATTTCAGCAGCTTAAAACCACATGCTCTTATTAGCTCACAGTTCTACAGGCCAGAAGCCCAGGCACAGACCTGTTGGGTTTTCTACTCAGTGATTCACATTCAGGGTGTGACTAGACTGTATTCTCCAGGCAAGAATACTAGAGTGGGTAGTCATTCCCTACTCTAGGGATTTTCCCAACCCAGGAATCAAACCCAGGTCCCTTATTTCAGGTGGATTCTTTACCACCTAAGCCAGAGAAGCCCAGTACATTTGTACTGGGCGTTTTTTTTCCCTCTACAACAGCATCCCATTGTGGATAGTCAGCTCACAGTTAATAATAAACCACCAGGTAAGTTCTTCTTGCACTTTTATATACTTTCAAGGGATCCGTGGTTCCACACCAGTCCAGATACATACTCACTTTTCTCTTAAAGGAATCTGCTAACCGCTGCCTTTTAGAATGAGAGCATTCTAAGTAGCCACAGCATCAATGATGGATTATTGCAAATGAGCTAAACCCTAAAACTCTTATTTAGTTTAATTAATGTCAAGTGAAAATTTAGATAGCTTTTAGCTCAAAAGTTTTTAAATAGAAAATGTGACCACAAAATTTCCCTAATATTTTCTCATAGTTACTATTAAAAGTATTCTCACATTTCAGTTAGTCATCACTGTGACTATTAGGATTTGTGAATCATTAACCTAGGTTCTTCCAGGCAGATTCCAATGCCAGGGGGTATCTGCAAAGCTGAATGACTTCAGAGATAGCTTTACCTTTTTACACTTCAGTTTCCCTCCAGGGCTTCTGGGAAATCTGTGAGATTTGGGTCATAAATCTGGTGGCCAAATCTACTCCAGTCTACTGCTATCAGGATCCTCTCCTTTGGAAAGAAAAATCAAGAATTCAAAAACTAGTTGAAAAGTCTAAAGGTAGATAAGCTCTCTGTTGATCTTGTAGAAGTAAATTGTGAGTGGCTAAGACAGTAGCCCTGGAGAAGGGCATGGCAACCCATTCCAGTGTTCCTGCCTGGAGAATTTCATGGACAGAGGAGTCTGGTGGGCTACAGTCCATAGGGTCTCAAAGAATCGGATACAACTGAAGAGATTTAGCATGCAAGAGAGTAGCCTTGGACTAGTCTTGCACTGCTACCCAACAAATTTATGCTACAATTTCAGCAGCTTAAAACCACATGCTCTTATTAGCTCACAGTTCTACAGGCCAGAAGCCCAGGCACAGACCTGTTGGGTTTTCTACTCAGTGTTTCACATTCAGGGTGTGACTAGACTGAATTCTCATCGCAAGACCTCACGAGTATTATCCTGTGTGAATATGACTTTATTAAGTGATTCCTTAAAAAGCCCAGAGATGGGGCTTCCCTGGTTGTCCAGTGGGTAAAGAGTCCCCCTTGCAGTGCAGGGAGTACCGATTTGATCCCTAGCCTGGGAAGATCCCACATGTCATGGAACAGCTGGACCAGTGTGCCCAATTACCAGCCAGTGTGCTCTGGAGTGCATGCGCCCAGAGCCGGTGCTCTGCAGCAAGAGGGGCCACTGCGGTGGGAGGCCCACACAGGCTAAGGAGTAAAGATGGATGGAAATAAAGAAAGAAAGAACCAATAAAAAAGGCCAAAATTTTAAAAAAAGAAAAAGAAAAAGACCCAGGGCTTTTCCCAGGAGATTTGAAGTAAAAGAGGGGCTTTGACAGGAGACATTTTATTGTTGGCTAGAAGCTGTCCTATAATTAAAGTCAATTGATAATTGTGCTCAGTCGCTAAGTTGTATCCAACTCTTTTGCTACTCTATGGACGATGTACCACTAGGCTCCTCTGTCCATTGGATTCTCCAAGCAAGAATGCTGGAGTGGGTAACCATTATCTTCTCCAGAGGATCTTCCTGATCCAGGGAAGCATTACTTTGAGGATAGTTCTTAAATTTCACTTTTCTCATAGTTGACAGTTTAAGGCTTAACTAAGCAAATTTAGTCTACACTAAAATTTTATTTTGATTACTAGAACAAATTTTTCCAACTAATTATCAGAATTACATCTAAGAATTATTATCCTTTTAATTGTTACATCCTTGTGGAATTTTACTTGTATTCTCACTCAAAATATTTGGTAATAGAATCTTCAGGAAAAATACCATGTTTTCTCAAAAATCTGAAATAATATGCTGAGAAAAAAAACACGTATTTCTTAAAGGTGTTAGCAAATCACTGACCAGGAAGAGATCTTAGCAAGTTCATTCTCTCTTTGGAGATGTGTAAAAGATTTTGAAATTGTTGAGTTGTGACACACTATAGGACCCTATGTGGGAGAGAGAGGTGGTGCCCACGACATTTCTGATATATATGACCAAAACAGCCAATACTGAAAGGAGATTAATAGGGTCTTGAGGACATTCTATGTCCTACCTTAGGACAAAAGAAAAATATAGACTCTCTAAATTCTGTCCCAGGTATATAACCCTTGAATGACTGCTACATATGGCTTTGCAGAAAGCCATAAACATCCGATTTGCACAGTTCAGTATGAAAATAATGCAACCACTCTCTAAGTGCTAATACTTTTGTGATATATTCTCTGTTTTGAGTTACCATATTTACTAAAAGCATGCATTCCTAGAAGGATTTAATGATGGTTTGGTCACTAAGTTGTGTCCGGCTCTTGGGACCCCAAGGACTGTAGCCCGTCAGTCTCCTCTGTCCATGGGATTCTCCAGCCAAGAACATTGGAGTGGGCTGCCATTTCCTTCTCCTGGGATTGAACCCAGGTCTCCTGCATTTCAGGCAGATTCCCTACCAACTAAGCTACAAGAGTGTCACTTAATTTAAATGATTAGAATCCAAGTGACAATTTGCTATATAAGAAACATGAGTTACCATATATAAGTCATTTCTAATCCATGGAGAAGTTAGTTATGCTTATGTGGTCTAAAGATCAAGATGAGCTTCATCAGTTTTTTCAAAGTTAGGCTAACATATGTCATTCTCCACTTGGACATAACTGTAGTAAACACATTTGGAGAGGGACAGTGGTGTATTGAATTTTTTAAAATTAATGTAAAAACATTAAAGTACAAAGGTTTTAAATTTCATCCTTGTGGAATTTTACTTGATATTCCTTTCACATCTAAGAATTATTATCCTTTTAATTGTTACATCCTTGTGGAATTTTACTTGTATTCTCACTCAAAATATTTGGTAATAGAATCTTCAGGAAAAATACCATGTTTTCTCAAAAATCTGAAATAATATGCTGAGAAAAAAAACACGTATTTCTTAAAGGTGTTAGCAAATCACTGACCAGGAAGAGATCTTAGCAAGTTCATTCTCTCTTTGGAGATGTGTAAAAGATTTTGAAATTGTTGAGTTGTGACACACTATAGGACCCTATGTGGGAGAGAGAGGTGGTGCCCACGACATTTCTGATATATATGACCAAAACAGCCAATACTGAAAGGAGATTAATAGGGTCTTGAGGACATTCTATGTCCTACCTTAGGACAAAAGAAAAATATAGACTCTCTAAATTCTGTCCCAGGTATATAACCCTTGAATGACTGCTACATATGGCTTTGCAGAAAGCCATAAACATCCGATTTGCACAGTTCAGTATGAAAATAATGCAACCACTCTCTAAGTGCTAATACTTTTGTGATATATTCTCTGTTTTGAGTTACCATATTTACTAAAAGCATGCATTCCTAGAAGGATTTAATGATGGTTTGGTCACTAAGTTGTGTCCGGCTCTTGGGACCCCAAGGACTGTAGCCCGTCAGTCTCCTCTGTCCATGGGATTCTCCAGCCAAGAACATTGGAGTGGGCTGCCATTTCCTTCTCCTGGGATTGAACCCAGGTCTCCTGCATTTCAGGCAGATTCCCTACCAACTAAGCTACAAGAGTGTCACTTAATTTAAATGATTAGAATCCAAGTGACAATTTGCTATATAAGAAACATGAGTTACCATATATAAGTCATTTCTAATCCATGGAGAAGTTAGTTATGCTTACGTGGTCTAAAGATCAAGATGAGCTTCATCAGTTTTTTTTCAAAGTTAGGCTAACATATGTCATTCTCCACTTGGACATAACTGTAGTAAACACATTTGGAGAGGGACAGTGGTGTATTGAATTTTTTTTTAAAATTAATGTAAAAAACATTAAAGTACAAAGGTTTCATATATAACTAATGGATAATAAGATTCATTCTTAAAACCATATGTTTGCTTGGATGTAACAAGGGAGTAACATACTATGAAGAAATTGGTCACTTCAGCTTATTTGCCTGAAATGTATGTTATAAACATCTTCATTAAGTGATGAATTACCCTAAACAGGGCATGCTTTTTACTTTCTTTCAAATATACATACAGAATTCAAGTTTATCTCTTAACTGTAAATTCTCTTATCATAAAAACCAGCAGGCTCAACTATATTATTTAAAAGATTAAGAAAATTAAAAAAAAAAAAACAGAAAATGTTACAAAATATGAAAGACAAAGACTTTAAAAACTGAGCTCAAAGAAAAATTTTCTGAAGAATCTTTCATTAAAAAAGGAAAAGAACAATTTACTTCAAATAAGGTAAAGATTTTAGATATTCTTTACTCTTTTCAAATAAAAACATGTCAGCAGTCCTTGTGTATAGTTATAGTTGATGTCAAATTCTATCAGATTTGAGATGAGACTTTTGCTCGTTTGGGAGCTAAGGGAATATATTATCTTGGGCCACAAAGGGTTTCATAAAAATGTTGAAGGAAATGGAAATCCAACCCTAGTTAACAAAATCAGGAAATAAATTACAAAAACTGTCCATTTGCCTGTCCCTTTTAATCTTAATGTCGTACTCAAACTATTGGGCATGTAACTGAATATCTCAACTGTACCTGAAGAAATAATGGAGCGTGTCTCTGCAGTAAAACAGAACGGCACTAAACTGATGAGTTTAACCCAGCAGAAAGAGCGGCTGTAAACATGACAAATGCCTGCTATTGATTTCAGGTTTAATTACTCTGTGCAGCACTGACAAAGCCCATCAGATGTTGTTGTGAAGTGTAAATGGAACAGACTACACTCCACTGCCCATAGGAAACTGATGGTGTCTGCAGTTTGCATTGTTTACTTTATCCTCCGTAAACTTCAGCCTTGATCAAATTAACAAGTGCTACTAACCTTCCAACAAACTACAATGCACTATGGTTTTACAGCAACAGCCTTGGAACAACAGTTCAGCAGCATCTCATTGATAACAGACGTCAGTCTGATGGCCGCTGGTGAGCCCTACAACCCAGGGCCCGCAAGTCCTGACTCTAGGCCATGGGGATGTCTTCCCACAGGTCCTGACGAGGGAGAGAACGGAACGATGAGCTTTTGCTCCTCATTAGTGTAGTGCCAATAAATAACCAGTACCTCACCATCTTTCCCAGTGGGTTCCTAAATGATCTTTTCTGGCTTCCATTACTAGTTTTTCAAGAAGAGTCACGAGTAACTTTACCTAGGGACTTCCCTGGTGGCTCAGATGGTAAAGAATCTGCCTGCAGTGGAGGAGAACCAGGTTTGATCCCTGGGTTGGGAAGACACCCTGAATAAAGGAATGGCTACTTACTCCAGTACTCTCGCCGAGAGAATCCCATAGACAGAGGAGCCTGGCAGGCTACACTCCAATGGTTTGCAGAGAGTCATGCAGGGCTGAGCAACTAACACTTTGAGCTTCTGTGGTGGCTCAGATAGTAAAGAATCTGCCTGCAATGCAGGAGACCAGAGATCAATCCCTGGGTTCGGAAGATCCCTAACTTTAGGTTAATCCAATTTAATTCAACTTTTGTGACTAGTTATATACTGAAAGTTATTTTTGAAACAGCTGGTAATTCATAATTCTTGCAAAAGACACATTTTCCTTAAGAGGTGGGCTTCCCAATCAACCTTTTATTTGCTTTTCTCCACAAAGGCTGTGGCAGAATTTGCTCTTTTATTATCAAAACATTGTCTCAGTATATTAAACGTTTATGTATTCAAAGCCTCATGCAAACATCTAAGACAATGAAACAGTGAGAAGCTGCACTGGATTCAGGATCTGCCAAAGTCTGATGTAAG
Source organism: Tragulus kanchil (assembly GCA_022376925.1). Lineage (NCBI taxonomy): Eukaryota > Metazoa > Chordata > Mammalia > Artiodactyla > Tragulidae > Tragulus > Tragulus kanchil. Next base: position 115,013,025 of record JAIOJX010000003.1, on the reverse strand, counting down.
TCCTGTGGCTGCCGTGGTTCATGTCTGCCAATCAGCTGGGCCCTTCTAACTCCAACTGAACACGTTTGCTTGATGCCAGTGTTGACACTCATGTTCAATACCTGTTGTCAGGAATTTTTTTCCTGTTCTTGGCAATGTCTAGCACAAGGATGGGCATCTATTTCCCAGTTTCCACTCCCAAGCTGTCAGGCCTTGATTTTTTATCCTGTATTTTTAAGCTACAGAATCCCAGCAATTTCTCATTTTGTTCTAGATCTTGCAATAATATAATGCACTTTGGACTGGAATAAAACTAAGTCTTACAACCGATAATGGATACTTAAGTGCTAAAAATCATAGTTGACACCCATCAAGCAAAACTCTTTAATGAATCCTAGATTTCTAGCAGCAGACAGTACAATCATTATTGCTCAATGGATTTTAGAGGATGCCTCAGTAAGAATAGAATGCTGACTGTAATCTTATTAACAAATACCTAGATTTCCCCACATATGCCTGATCGTTTATCAGAGTTAAGTGGTGAAAATCTTTCCTTTAAAATATCATTTTATGTCCTTAAGTTAAAACCGCAGAGTTCATCTATTCTTTTGAAACTATTCATTGAGGGCCTCCTCTGGCTGCTAGGTGCTGATTATCCAGTGGTGAAGAAAATAGATCTTACCTCCAGTGAGGTGGGGGGATAAATTACTCAAATAACTATATGGTCAGTACTGCAGTGAGCGCTATGGAGATAAAGTAAAAAGAGAACAGAAATTTGAAAAGAGGCTCCTGCTTTAGGCCAAAAGCTTGGGATGGCTTTTCTGAGCACCTGACATTAAAGCAGAGACTTGAGGTCAGGAGGAGGTCCCCAGGAAAGGGATGTGTAAATGCTAGGACACAACTGAGGAGCGGGAAGAAGCTGAACACACTCTGATTCCGCTGAACTAGGTGGATAGCTGGCTACAATATGGATGGGAAGGTGGAGCGACTGGGTCAGATAGGCCATGTTAAGAATTTCAGATTAAAGTTCTATTAAAATGCTACCAAAAGCCCAAGAATGTCAATGTAATAAGTTGAACAATGAAAGATGAGATAGGAATTTTTTTTTTTTTTTGGTTTAAGCTCGTGAAGACTGCTTTATAAGAAACAGCTCCAGGTCAACAGGGATGAGCATGGACAGAGCAACCAATCAGGAGGCGTAAAGCTGGATTCAGGATCTGCCAAAGTCTGGGGCTGCTTATGCTCAATCAGCTGGGCCCTTCTAACTCCAACTGAACACGTTTGCTTGATGCCAGTGTTGACACTCATGTTCAATACCTGTTGTCAGGAATTTTTTTCCTGTTCTTGGCAATGTCTAGCACAAGGATGGGCATCTATTTCCCAGTTTCCACTCCCAAGCTGTCAGGCCTTGATTTTTTATCCTGTATTTTTAAGCTACAGAATCCCAGCAATTTCTCATTTTGTTCTAGATCTTGCAATAATATAATGCACTTTGGACTGGAATAAAACTAAGTCTTACAACCGATAATGGATACTTAAGTGCTAAAAATCATAGTTGACACCCATCAAGCAAAACTCTTTAATGAATCCTAGATTTCTAGCAGCAGACAGTACAATCATTATTGCTCAATGGATTTTAGAGGATGCCTCAGTAAGAATAGAATGCTGACTGTAATCTTATTAACAAATACCTAGATTTCCCCACATATGCCTGATCGTTTATCAGAGTTAAGTGGTGAAAATCTTTCCTTTAAAATATCATTTTATGTCCTTAAGTTAAAACCGCAGAGTTCATCTATTCTTTTGAAACTATTCATTGAGGGCCTCCTCTGGCTGCTAGGTGCTGATTATCCAGTGGTGAAGAAAATAGATCTTACCTCCAGTGAGGTGGGGGGATAAATTACTCAAATAACTATATGGTCAGTACTGCAGTGAGCGCTATGGAGATAAAGTAAAAAGAGAACAGAAATTTGAAAAGAGGCTCCTGCTTTAGGCCAAAAGCTTGGGATGGCTTTTCTGAGCACCTGACATTAAAGCAGAGACTTGAGGTCAGGAGGAGGTCCCCAGGAAAGGGATGTGTAAATGCTAGGACACAACTGAGGAGCGGGAAGAAGCTGAACACACTCTGATTCCGCTGAACTAGGTGGATAGCTGGCTACAATATGGATGGGAAGGTGGAGCGACTGGGTCAGATAGGCCATGTTAAGAATTTCAGATTAAAGTTCTATTAAAATGCTACCAAAAGCCCAAGAATGTCAATGTAATAAGTTGAACAATGAAAGATGAGATAGGAATTTTTTTTTTTTTTTGGTTTAAGCTCGTGAAGACTGCTTTATAAGAAACAGCTCCAGGTCAACAGGGATGAGCATGGACAGAGCAACCAATCAGGAGGCTAATGCACTAATTCAAGCAAATAATAACGATGGCTTGGCTAGGTTGATGGCTGGAAAGAGGGATGGAGCCTTGACAAAGCTGATGGGAGATCATAATATCAACTAATAAACTCTCCTTCATTGTTTATCATGTACATGACCTTCTCTGGTGGCTCAGACGGTAAGGAATCTGCCTGCAGTGTGGGAGACCTAGGTTCAATCCCTGGGTCAGGAAGATCCCCTGGAGAAGGGAATGGCAACCCACTCTGGTATTCTTGCCTGGAGAATCCCATGCACAGAGGAGCCTGGTGGGCTATAGTTCATAGGATCACAAAGAGGCAGACACCACTGAAATGACTTAACAAGTCATTATGTACGTATATATGCATGCAAGTCTACACATATATAATACATACACATATATAAAATATCTACTATATATATATATATATATATATACACACACACACACACACACACACACACACACTAAATACACCTTTAATTGAGTACATACTAATATATTTACAGGGCTTCCCAGGTGATACAGTGGGAAAGAATCCATGTGCTAATGCAAAAGATATAAGAGACATGTGCTTGATCCCTAAGTTGGAAAGATTCCCAGAGTAGGAAAGGGCAACTCACTCCAGTATTCTTGCCTGGGATATTTATGAATATATAATACATTCAATATACATATATAGTAAAGTTGTTTTTGTGTTAAACTTCTTTACCTCTACATTGTTGAAATTGTCCTTTTCAATTATACAAAAAATAATGCATCTGGCATTCATTTAACTAAAATGATTGGATTCTCTATGAACTCCCTAAATATTAGTGCACATTCCTCTCCTATGGACTTTACAGATGACTGCAGATCTAGGCAATGCTAGAGATTCTGGTTTACTTACAATGACACTGTCTGTTAGACTTCAGAAGTGCTTCTAGATTTTTATTCTTAAGGGCCAAATCCCCACAAAACTTGATATTTTTAACTGATTAGTTTGCATTTTTGACAGGGAGAAAACTGAAATTTCTATTTGGTTTACAAACTGAAGTCAAGGTTGTGTAGGATGCCCCACACCACCCTATCTGCTTTGAAACTTATCTGAACTACCTTCAGCCATGAGCTCTGGATGGAGGACTTGGAGGAGAGGGACTAAGGTCCAAGGAGACAGCCTGAGGCAAAGTCAGGGAGCTACAGCCCTGCAGGCTCCAGCATGAACAACATAGGGCAATTCTGAAGTTTAAGCCAATACAGACTAATGTAGAAAAAAATCAGCCTGGAATCTAACTCCTCATTAAGTCTGTCCCACACTTAATATGAGAGGAATGTGGATTCAGTTTCTGGTGATTAAATAGGAAAAGAGAGCTTTCTATTTCCCTTAGCAAGCCACTGTTATTCATTTACCCCATTCCTTTCAGTTTTTATACAAATAGCATCTCTTCTCAACTGTTGACCTTGGACTTGGAAGTGAGAAAAACAATGCATATGATTATTAACACAGTAAAATCATATGTCCCACTGTATACTTTTAAAAATGGTTTCTAATTAATTAGTAAACATCTATGAATGGAATTCATTCATCAAAGATCTACACACTTCACAAAGAAAATGTAAGGGGTTGAAGGTCAATTATATGATGATTTGTGGGAAACCTAGAGGAGCTTTACCCAAAAGATAAAAGTGTTTTAATGAAATATCCAACAATTCTTTCCAAATACTGAGCTTCTGCTAAGACCCCGAAGTAGGCTATCTGTCATTAGGGCACCAAGGTGTAAAAATGAATCAAGAATCCCATTCTTGTATAGCTTATTTAGAATACTAGATATAGTGATTTTAAATTGCCCTCATTTAATGATTTCACTTCAGATTATTGACTCAAGATGTCCTTGACAGTAATCTCAAAGACAGCAAAGGCTCGAGTGAAGCCTTGGAAGCCACGATCTCTATGGAGGAAAAGCGGTGACTAGTGCTTTGCTCTGTGCCATGGACTGCATCACATAATCTGTCACCGTCCAAATACAATCTTCTTTTTTTGTAAATGAGTCAGTCACAAACCTCTGATTGCACCATTTCAAATGCAAATAATTCTGTTCCGACCGCCTCTTTACATTAGCTAAATGAAGTCATCAGTAACCAAAACTGGAGAAAATCTTAACACAACTGCCGTAAACAACTTTTAAAGTTTTATATCCCATAAGAATGAAACCGTTCGGAGATAGTTAAGATTCATTAGAGATACCCAACCCTGATATGACTCATATTCAAAAACAATAATACTTTCCCCCGTAACCAAGAGTGGCCAGAGCAAATTATAATCAAAGATAGATTTCTTGGAGGGTGATGATACCATTAGATTTAAGGAATTAAATACATGAAACTTTTGAGCTAATGAACAGGGTCCTTAACTGCTCATTTAATTCAAACAGCTGTTTGATTAGCAGTGTCAATCCTCATAAGTCTGTCCCACACTTAATATGAGAGGAATGTGGATTCAGTTTCTGGTGATTAAATAGGAAAAGAGAGCTTTCTATTTCCCTTAGCAAGCCACTGTTATTCATTTACCCCATTCCTTTCAGTTTTATACAAATAGCATCTCTTCTCAACTGTTGACCTTGGACTTGGAAGTGAGAAAACAATGCATATGATTATTAACACAGTAAAATCATATGTCCCACTGTATACTTTTAAAATGGTTTCTAATTAATTAGTAAACATCTATGAATGGAATTCATTCATCAAAGATCTACACACTTCACAAAGAAAATGTAAGGGGTTGAAGGTCAATTATATGATGATTTGTGGGAAACCTAGAGGAGCTTTACCCAAAAGATAAAAGTGTTTTAATGAAATATCCAACAATTCTTTCCAAATACTGAGCTTCTGCTAAGACCCCGAAGTAGGCTATCTGTCATTAGGGCACCAAGGTGTAAAAATGAATCAAGAATCCCATTCTTGTATAGCTTATTTAGAATACTAGATATAGTGATTTTAAATTGCCCTCATTTAATGATTTCACTTCAGATTATTGACTCAAGATGTCCTTGACAGTAATCTCAAAGACAGCAAAGGCTCGAGTGAAGCCTTGGAAGCCACGATCTCTATGGAGGAAAAGCGGTGACTAGTGCTTTGCTCTGTGCCATGGACTGCATCACATAATCTGTCACCGTCCAAATACAATCTTCTTTTTTTGTAAATGAGTCAGTCACAAACCTCTGATTGCACCATTTCAAATGCAAATAATTCTGTTCCGACCGCCTCTTTACATTAGCTAAATGAAGTCATCAGTAACCAAAACTGGAGAAAATCTTAACACAACTGCCGTAAACAACTTTTAAAGTTTTATATCCCATAAGAATGAAACCGTTCGGAGATAGTTAAGATTCATTAGAGATACCCAACCCTGATATGACTCATATTCAAAAACAATAATACTTTCCCCCGTAACCAAGAGTGGCCAGAGCAAATTATAATCAAAGATAGATTTCTTGGAGGGTGATGATACCATTAGATTTAAGGAATTAAAAATACATGAAACTTTTGAGCTAATGAACAGGGTCCTTAACTGCTCATTTAATTCAAACAGCTGTTTGTTAATGCCCTAAGCAGTGTCATAAACTGTGAAAATACTGTTGAGTGCAAGACACTAGTTAATGCTATAAAGCAACACATGCTCTAATATTAAAAGGATTTAATGAGATTAATAGAGAATAAAACATTAACTCCCTATTATGATGTTTTAGAACCCAAGGGCAAATTCTGGCTACAAAGGACTCTGGTTCTAAAACCACAGAAAGTAAACTCCAGCACTGTACAGCAAATCATGGCAATTTTATGCCCTTGAAAAAAAAGTGGAACCCTGATAAGATCACATCTGTTCCAATCACATACTGGATAAAATCACTGTTTACTAAAGTCCTAAATAACTAAAAACGTGGAACCCCAACAGGATCCCATCTGTTAATGTTACAACTTGGATATGGTCCCATTAGAAAAATTCCATATAATAATGTTCCAGCATAAAAGAGTGAAGAATTGAGATTTCACTCCATCAATTTTGTCCGTAGACTTATATGCCGATTTTCTGCCAACATACCATTGTGTGATCTAGTTAATGCACTTTTCTAATGGGTAGCTGCTATGATTTTAACAGATGACACCAAAATTGAACCACAGGAAAAAATTTCAGTCTTTCTCCATGAATTTCAGAAATTTTATCCAGTTTCTGCTATTATTTCATTCCTTACATCACATTAGTGATTATTTTCACAGGAAACATAATAATATAAATACTTATATAATATAAATGACAATGTAAAATTCAGAGCAATGCTCTTTTTTCAACCATTTAGGTATTTGCAAGTACATGAAGATTTCAATTTTGGATTAAATACAGACTTTACAACTCACAGAAGATGCTTTCAGATTTAATACTCTATTAGCAATGTCATATTTAACTATAATATAGTTAAATTTCTTTTTAGAATTAATGTTAAGATCGTTGTAAACTGAAATGTACAGTTATTGCTGAAGAATGAGAATTGGTGGATTAAAAGAAAAAGTTAAAATAGCTTTGGTGAAATTTATGAAATTAAATATATTAAAATCTGTATAAAAATATAACAGACTGTCATTTTTGAAATATATCATTTAACCCTTGTAGCATTTTAGTTTTCTTAGAATATGACAAAAATGAAGCTTTTCAGATATTTGTTATAAAGAAACTACAAAAAAGATTCCCATCATTTTACTGCAACCTTATTATGTGCTAGGCACTATGCTAAATCATTATAAATATAGCTCCATTTAATCCATGAATATGTAGTATTGTTATAATCATTTTACAGATAAGGAAACTAAGCCTTAGAGGTAAATCAAATTCTCAAGATTAAATTCTCAAATGCAAAATAGGAGCACCTGATGACAAAGCTCATGTTTATACCAACTGCACTGTAGTGCTGCAACAAACAAAAAGAAACTAAGACTAATAAAAGTAAGTATGTTAATTAATGACCATGGTAGAGATTAATGCAAATATTTTAGAAGGATCACCTTAAAAGTTTCTACTTACAAAAAAATGTATTAACTTCCTCTTAGGGTCTTTATATTGCACACATGGGTGCCAGGCTCTTGAGCAGGCTATGGTTTTCTTCCCTTTCAATCCATTAGCTAAATTAGTCATGTGCTTCCTTTCATTGGACAAAAAGGAATTAAATAATTCATCGAAATTTTCCCTTGCACTGACGGCCAGCAAATTTGAGGCTAAATTTATTTAAATATTTATTTAATGTTGATTTAGTTGGGATGAGGAATGCAAGGACAGGAGTTCTTTTACTTCCACTTCAGCATGCTGTATCCTTTGATAGACAAAATAAAAGTTTGTTTATTATGTTAGGAGTTGAATGTGGAACTCTAAGCTGATGGAAGTCATATTTCCAAATTACTCCATTGATGTTATATTGAATGATATTCTAATGATTGAATTTATGAAACTGTAAAATTGTACAATTATTGCTGAAGAATGAATTGGTGGATTAAGAAATTATTTAATTCATTTAACGACTGTCATTTTTGAAATATATCATTTAACCCTTGTAGCATTTTAGTTTTCTTAGAATATGACAAAAATGAAGCTTTTCAGATATTTGTTATAAAGAAACTACAAAAAAGATTCCCATCATTTTACTGCAACCTTATTATGTGCTAGGCACTATGCTAAATCATTATAAATATAGCTCCATTTAATCCATGAATATGTAGTATTGTTATAATCATTTTACAGATAAGGAAACTAAGCCTTAGAGGTAAATCAAATTCTCAAGATTAAATTCTCAAATGCAAAATAGGAGCACCTGATGACAAAGCTCATGTTTATACCAACTGCACTGTAGTGCTGCAACAAACAAAAAGAAACTAAGACTAATAAAAGTAAGTATGTTAATTAATGACCATGGTAGAGATTAATGCAAATATTTTAGAAGGATCACCTTAAAAGTTTCTACTTACAAAAAAATGTATTAACTTCCTCTTAGGGTCTTTATATTGCACACATGGGTGCCAGGCTCTTGAGCAGGCTATGTGGTTTTCTTCCCTTTCAATCCATTAGCTAAATTAGTCATGTGCTTCCTTTCATTGGACAAAAAGGAATTAAATAATTCATCGAAATTTTCCCTTGCACTGACGGCCAGCAAATTTGAGGCTAAATTTATTTAAATATTTATTTAATGTTGATTTAGTTGGGATGAGGAATGCAAGGACAGGAGTTCTTTTACTTCCACTTCAGCATGCTGTATCCTTTGATAGACAAAATAAAAGTTTGTTTATTATGTTAGGAGTTGAATGTGGAACTCTAAGCTGATGGAAGTCATATTTCCAAATTACTCCATTGATGTTATATTGAATGATATTCTAATGATTGAATTCATGATGAGTAATTTTCTATCTGAAAATATTCAAGAGAAAGTTATGAAGGTCATTTAAACTATTGATATACTGTAGATCCTCTCAACTTTTGCTTCTACATTGAATCAGTCTTCTGTAATATAGCACAGTTAAATTATATTAACATAATTTCTTAAAATATAATTTCACTAACTAGAAAATTGTTATTTTTAAAAATATGTGAAAGCTTGTTTCGTTTAAAGCCATCAAAAGAAACAACAGGGAAAACGAAATCATGCCCAAAGAAAAGTTACAAGATTCAGAGCAATGAAAGTAATTTCAAAATTAAAGTGGGGGTACTATTATTTCATGGAAAAGTTTTATTAGAAGTATATCCTTGATTATCATATAGATTAATATAAATACTTTAGAATTATACATATCATAAATTTCAATTAATAATTAATGACATGGTTCTTTATCTTAAAGGATATACTAATAGATCCTCATGATAGATTTCTTATGGCGCTTAAGCATTAGGAAAACATATTTTGCATTGGATGATTGTTTTAAAATGAGATGAAAAAAGTAAAATAAAATGAGATGAACCTGATAGATTTATCAGTTCAATTCAATTCAGTTGCTCAGTTGTGTCCGACTCTTTGTGACCTCATGGGCTGCAGGATTCCCTATCCTTCACATCTCTCAGAGCTTTATACTAGTTACTTAAACTTGGAGAAATTAGTTTAATGAGCTTCAGTTTCCTTAATGGGTAAATGAGAATATAACTTAAAACCACACTGGACTGAGTGATTTAGATACAACAAACCACTAAACAGCGCATGGCTCAAGTCACCTTTTACAAATACAACTTTCTCTCTCCCTATATTTCTAGATATATTTTTTGCTTCCTTTTTTGAGCAAAATAAAGAAATACAATTCTTCCCTTTTATTTTTTGTTCAGGTTGCCACAAGATCCAAAACTCAACCCGCTATTTTTTTTTTTTTTTGGTGCTATTTATGTAAAATAGGACATTTTTTCTCCTTTTTTGGATCTGCTTCTGGTTTCACTTTTTGAAAGATTTTTTTTTACCTGCCTACCTAGATTTCATCTACGCTTTAATTGTGTAAATTGTCTCAGATGGGCAAATGAAAATGTTAGATGAGTAAATCAGGTGTGATTTTTATTAAATTATTCTAAAGTTGTTTTCTGTGGAAACATCTCCAAAACTAAAAATGAGTAAAAGTTAAGGGGAAATTAAGTTGCTACACATTGTATTTCAAATGTCTAAATTACAGGCAGTTTTTCAAGAAAATTTGACAAATGTATTCTTATAATATATGGGATAGAGGATGCAGAGATGAAAGCAAGTTCATTGGTTATTATTAATTAGTCCTTTGTTAATTGAAAAGCATCTATTTCTTAAGATGACTTTTGGCAAGTTAAACATACATCATGTATTTAAAAAATAATTCATTTCACATATTTGAAACAATTCAAGATCATCTGCACATATACAATTATCCATTGTAAAAATGACTATAATTTGTTATCAAATCTAAAAGGTTAACAAAAAGATAATTATTTAAAAGCAACATTAATGAAAAAAGTGTGAGCTCTTCTTTCATTTTGAAACCTGTAATTTCCTCTTAATAAATAGTATCTATTTCTTTCTCTTTGTGGTTAAGAACAGCAAACACAATTTTTCTAAATATACCATTAACGGAGTATTTCTTAATATACCATTAACAGAGTAATTCCACAAATAAAACGACAAATACTATGCAAATAGTGGTGGCTTGCTGGAAAAAAATGCTGTTATACTCCTATTACTCTCCTATTTGTTTCATTATCAATTGTAATTTGTAATAAACAGTACTATTTTTACTTCACTTTTGAGAATCAAAAATGGACTGAGTGATTTAGATACAACAAACCACTAAACAGCATGGCTCAAGTCACCTTTTACAAATACAACTTTCTCTCTCCCTATATTTCTAGATATATTTTTTGCTTCCTTTTTTGAGCAAAATAAAGAAATACAATTCTTCCCTTTTATTTTTTGTTCAGGTTGCCACAAGATCCAAAACTCAACCCGCTATTTTTTTTTTTTTTTGGTGCTATTTATGTAAAATAGGACATTTTTTCTCCTTTTTTGGATCTGCTTCTGGTTTCACTTTTTGAAAGATTTTTTTTTACCTGCCTACCTAGATTTCATCTACGCTTTAATTGTGTAAATTGTCTCAGATGGGCAAATGAAAATGTTAGATGAGTAAATCAGGTGTGATTTTTATTAAATTATTCTAAAGTTGTTTTCTGTGGAAACATCTCCAAAACTAAAAATGAGTAAAAGTTAAGGGGAAATTAAGTTGCTACACATTGTATTTCAAATGTCTAAATTACAGGCAGTTTTTCAAGAAAATTTGACAAATGTATTCTTATAATATATGGGATAGAGGATGCAGAGATGAAAGCAAGTTCATTGGTTATTATTAATTAGTCCTTTGTTAATTGAAAAGCATCTATTTCTTAAGATGACTTTTGGCAAGTTAAACATACATCATGTATTTAAAAAATAATTCATTTCACATATTTGAAACAATTCAAGATCATCTGCACATATACAATTATCCATTGTAAAAATGACTATAATTTGTTATCAAATCTAAAAGGTTAACAAAAAGATAATTATTTAAAAGCAACATTAATGAAAAAAGTGTGAGCTCTTCTTTCATTTTGAAACCTGTAATTTCCTCTTAATAAATAGTATCTATTTCTTTCTCTTTGTGGTTAAGAACAGCAAACACAATTTTTCTAAATATACCATTAACGGAGTATTTCTTAATATACCATTAACAGAGTAATTCCACAAATAAAACGACAAATACTATGCAAATAGTGGTGGCTTGCTGGAAAAAAATGCTGTTATACTCCTATTACTCTCCTATTTGTTTCATTATCAATTGTAATTTGTAATGATGATGTAGTAAGGCAGTAGAATTAAAATAAGAAAGAAAAGTTTGCCACAGATTTCAATTCCCTAACCCTAAAACTTCTTAAAGGCATTTTAATTTTCCAAAGCAAAAGAGACAGTCGTATACAAGATCCTATTTTAAGTCTAACCTTATTAAAAAATAAAAACAACATTAAAGAAACCTATTCTCCATTTGGAGCAAGTGGAATTTATGTTAGTAACTCCAATTAACTCTAATGGGAGTTACATGAATAAATCTCAAAAGCACTGAGAAGAAAGGAGTTTTTCTATTAGAGGGAATTCAGAGAAAGCCTAGATATGATTTCATGCTGCTTGTTGAAATGTCAGTGAAGACATCTGTGCAAATTGGTCAATAGGCAGAAAAATATTTTAAATTTTGATCCAATGAATTTGTATGTCATAGAATTGAATATATGGAAGACTATTAACCTTCTAATCGAATTTTTAAAGACATTTAATTTTTTTTCTGATTCTAGTTTGAACTGAGGAATGAAGCTAGGCTTAAGAGGTAATACGTGATTATTACCTCTAACTCTGCCTAGGTTATGTTGAAAGGAAGTAACTTTTCTGATTAAACATGCCTGTTTCTTAGAATTGTTGTGATATGGAAAATTTCTTTAACCAATTTTAACAATAAGCAGGTAAGGCATCTGTTAACATTTCACAAATTTTAAACATTTCGGTTCTGGAAAGCTTATTGACAATGGGCCCAGATTGTTCATTTAAGCTCTGTAGCTGCCTTTCTAAGTTTGTGGATCCTTAATCCTAGGCTGTGAGAAGTCATATTTCATAGGGTCTTGTGTATGTAGTATATTACAATATGTGCCTATTTATGAATGACAATTTTAAAAACTAGGATTAGGGATTTCCCTGGTAGTCCAGTGGTTAAGACTTCACTTTTCAATGCAGGGGGTAAAGGTCTGTAAACCAAAACACAAAATAGAGCAATATTGTAACAAAATTCAATAAAGGCTTTAAAAATGGTCCACATTTTTAAAAAATCTTAAAAAAACACCAAACCAGTGATTAAAAGTCTACATCCTTAAACTATCTCAAATTTCTATGGTCTTTTATAATGATCAGGAAATACTAACACAATATTATTTAAATTAAAAATAAGTAGACACAGAATGGAATATATAAACAGCTTCAAAATTCTGAGACACATTCCTAAAAAAAGTACTTCATATGAGGTGGGAAATGAGGAAAACCATTAAGTGTGCTGAAATGGTGATGATTTTGCCTCTATTTTAAGCTTGTTCGACATGAACATACCAACTCTCCGTGCAATTGCAGAGGACAAAAAAATTAAAGAATATGTATGAAATGTAAGAGACTCATCCATAGACATTTGCATATGGAAGACTATTAACCTTCTAATCGAATTTTTAAAGACATTTAATTTTTTTTCTGATTCTAGTTTGAACTGAGGAATGAAGCTAGGCTTAAGAGGTAATACGTGATTATTACCCCTAACTCTGCCTAGGTTATGTTGAAAGGAAGTAACTTTTCTGATTAAACATGCCTGTTTCTTAGAATTGTTGTGATATGGAAAATTTCTTTAACCAATTTTAACAATAAGCAGGTAAGGCATCTGTTAACATTTCACAAATTTTAAACATTTCGGTTCTGGAAAGCTTATTGACAATGGGCCCAGATTGTTCATTTAAGCTCTGTAGCTGCCTTTCTAAGTTTGTGGATCCTTAATCCTAGGCTGTGAGAAGTCATATTTCATAGGGTCTTGTGTATGTAGTATATTACAATATGTGCCTATTTATGAATGACAATTTTAAAAACTAGGATTAGGGATTTCCCTGGTAGTCCAGTGGTTAAGACTTCACTTTTCAATGCAGGGGGTAAAGGTCTGTAAACCAAAACACAAAATAGAGCAATATTGTAACAAAATTCAATAAAGGCTTTAAAAATGGTCCACATTTTTAAAAAATCTTAAAAAAACACCAAACCAGTGATTAAAAGTCTACATCCTTAAACTATCTCAAATTTCTATGGTCTTTTATAATGATCAGGAAATACTAACACAATATTATTTAAATTAAAAATAAGTAGACACAGAATGGAATATATAAACAGCTTCAAAATTCTGAGACACATTCCTAAAAAAAGTACTTCATATGAGGTGGGAAATGAGGAAAACCATTAAGTGTGCTGAAATGGTGATGATTTTGCCTCTATTTTAAGCTTGTTCGACATGAACATACCAACTCTCCGTGCAATTGCAGAGGACAAAAAAATTAAAGAATATGTATGAAATGTAAGAGACTCATCCATAGACATTTGCATCTGAAAGATATTATAATGAAGGATTTTATAATAATTTTAGATCTCTAGGAATAGTCTTTTGGGAACATGTAAATCTCTTTATCATTTATTCACATTTTACATAAATTTTTGGTTTTAGGAAAATATTCCTAATATACCTAGTGTATGCCGTTTGTACATTTTATAAAAGTTCATAGCCTTCAGTTATGATAAATGAAAAATGGCTTTTCCAAGGGATTATGTTCAGCATCTGCTTAGATCTCAGGCTAGTTTCAACATGGGCCTATTTACAACTGGTGTTTTTCAAAACCATGATTACAAGCCTGTGTGTTTAATTATCTCAAATGTTTTGAGAAATTTTCTAATAATGATCAGAAAATTTTAATGCAACTGAGAACTACTAAAGGTAGTTACAAACATTAGCTACTAGGTACCAAAATGTGATTTATTCCTGCACATATAAAGGTTGCATTTTCATAGCTGGATTTTAAGAAAATGGCCACCAGCTTTAAACAAGATTTATGTTTTTGGATGTTATATTAGACACAACCAATCCATCCTATCTTTTCACCTCCCTCACTCTTTATTCCCTCCCTCTTTCTTCCAGTCTTACCTTTTTTCTACATTTATTAAACAGCTAATAAATCTCATATTCTATGCAGATGCTCAGGATAAAAACTTGCTTCTAATGCAGTATATATGTGAAATGCGAAGCAATGAGTTTTCCCTCCTACTTCTCTTTCATTAGAAGAGAGAAAATACTAGCAGGGTTCAGATCGATGAAATCTTCCTGGTGCCAAGGCACAGAGGATGCACTAACATTCAAAAATGAACAAAAGCTATTATGTCCTTTTGCAGTCTGTAATTTCTATATTTCAATTCCAGTATTTCATAAAACCCAAAACTAAACTGTCACTCCATATTGAAATAGAATATTAAAATTAGATCTATAGTTCAGGAAAAATCAAGAAAGTGAAAGACTTATATTCTGAAAATTATAAGACATTGATGAGGGAATTTGAAAATGATTAAAACAATGAGAGATCCCATGTTCTTGGATTGGAAGATTTTATATTATTAAAAGGTCCATACTACCCCAAAACAACCTACAGATATAATGAGATCACTATCAAAATACACATGACATTTTTCAAAGAACTAGGAAATATCCTAAAATTTATATGGAACTGCAAAATACCCCAAACTGCCAAAGGCATTCTTGGAAAAAAGAACAAATTTGGAGGCATCACACTCCCTGATTTCAGATTATGCTCAAAGCTACAGTTATTAAAACAGTATGGCACCCGCACAAATGTAGATATATAGACCTATGGCACAGGATAAAAGCCCAGAAATAAATCCAAGCACTAAGGGTCAACTGATCTATGATAAAGGGCACAAAAATATACAGTAGAGAAAATATAATCTCTTCAATAAGTAGTGCTGGGAAACCTGGTTACATGTAAAAGAATGATATTAGAACATTCTCTAATACCATAAATAAAAATTAGTTCAAAATGGACTAAAGACCTAAAAGCAAGTCTGGTTACCATAAAACTTCTAGGAGAAAACATAGGCAGAACTCTCTGACATAAATTATAGCAATATGGCTTTTTGTTCTGTCTCCTAGATTAATGGAAATAAAAACAAAAAGAAACAAATGGACCTAATTAAACTTAAAAACTTTTGAACAGCAAAATAAACCATAAACAAAATGAAAATACAGCCTACAGACTGAGATAAAATATTTGCAAACAATGCTACTGACAAGGGCATTATCTCAAAAAATATACAAACAGCTCATACAACTTAATAGTAATTTTAAAAAACCAGCCGAATTAAAGAATCGGCAGAAGACCTAAACAGACACTTCTCCAAAGAAGATATACAGATGACCAATAGACATATAAGAAGATGTTTAGCATTACTTATTATTAGAGAAATACAAATTAAGGCTACAGTGAGATGTCACATCACACTTGTCTTAATGACCATGATTAAAAGTCTATAAGTGGGGCTTCCCTGGTGGTCCAGTGGGTAAGGACACCGTCTTGCAGTGCAAGGGGCGCTGGTTCAAAACCTGGCCTGGGAAGATCCCACGTGCTGCGGAGGGGCTGGACCCATGTGTCCAATTACCGAGCCGGAGCTCTGGAGCGCATGCGCCCAGAGTTGGTGCTCTGCGACAACAGAGGCCACCGCAATGGGAGGCCCACAGGAGCCAAAGAACAAAGATGGATGAAAATGGACAAATGAAAGGCCAATAGAAGTGGCCCGCCTGCTCCCTCCTCCCCACCCCAACCCCCCCAAATAAAAAAATAAATAAATCTTAAAAAAAAAAAGTCTACAAGTGGGCCTTCTCTGGTGGTCCAGTGGGTAAGGACACCGTCTTGCAGTGCAAGGGGCGCTGGTTCAAAACCTGGCCTGGGAAGATCCCACGTGCTGCGGAGGGGCTGGACCCATGTGTCCAATTACCGAGCCGGAGCTCTGGAGCGCATGCACCCAGAGTTGGTGCTCTGCGACAACAGAGGCCACCGCGATGGGAGGCCCACATGGGCCAAAGAACAAAGATGGATGAAAATGGACAAATGAAAGGCCAATAGAAGTGGCCCTCCTGCTCCCCTCCCTCCCCACCCCAACCCCCTCAAATAAATAAATAAATAAATCTTAAAAAAAAAAAGTCTACAAGTGGGCTTCCCTGGTGGTCCAGTGGGCATGGACACCACCTTGCAGTGCAAGGGGCGCCGGTTCAATCCCTGGCCTGGGAAGATCGCACGTGCCGCGGAGCGGCTGGACCGACGTGTTTAATTACCGAGCCGGTGCTCCACAGCAAGAGAGGCACTGCGACAGGAGGCCCACACAGGTCAAAGAGCAAAGATAAATAAATGAAAGATCAATAGAAATGGCCAAAGGAAAAATAAAAGCTTACAAGTAATTAATCTTAAAAAGGGTGTAGAGGAGAAGAGAGCCTTCTACCCTGTTGATGAAAATATAAACTGGTGCAGTCAGTATGGAGGTGCCTTAAAAACTAAAAATACAACTACCATATGATCCTGCAACCCTACTCCTGGGCATATATTCAGAGAAAACTTCAGTTCAGAAAGATGCATGCACCCCAATGTTCACACCAACACTATTTACAATGTCCAAGGCTTCAGCCTAAATGCATTTCAACAAATGACTGTATAAAGAAGATGTGAGATATATATATATATATATGCACACACACACACATATATACATATCACAAAAAGACTATTACTCAGTCATAAAAAAGAATGAAATAATGCCATTTACAGCAACATGGATAAGCCTAGAGATTATCATACTAAGTGAAGTCAGTCAGATAAAGACAAACATATGATATCAGTTAACATATGGAATATAAAACAAGATATAAATGACATAAATACTCTTTTACAAAGTAGAAATAGTCTCAAGAACATGGAAATATTTACAATTAGTAACTAAAGGGGAAATGGTTGGGACTAACATAGGGATACTACTATATAGATTGTAAAATAAAGAACAAGAACCTATTGTAGCAGCACAGAAACTATATTCATTATCTTGTAATACTTATATGGGCAAAGTATCTGAAAAAGAAGATATATATATATATATATGTGTGTGTGTGTGTGTGTGTGTGTGTGTGTATAATATACATACATACATGTGTTTGCATGTATCTATAACTAATCACTTTGTTGTACACCTGAAGCTAATATAACAGTGTAATTAAATATACTTGCTAAAAAGTGGTTATATTAATAAAAGTCTATGTGATCTCACAGTATGTTTTAACAAAAACTATCCTAAATTTTGCTGGTACAGAAGTAATTTTTATCCAAGATTACACAGAATTACATAGAGATATATACAATTTTAAACAGAAATCACAAAATGACAACACTCTGTACATGACCTGCTTCTTTAATGGGATATCTTTCAGAGGTGATTATCTTTTGGATGCATATCTTTGATTGACAGAGCAATCTCACCAATGCTATCAAATGAACCTGTTTCAAACTTGGCATGATTTTTTAGTTCTGCGAGGCCCACACAGGTCAAAGAGCAAAGATAAATAAATGAAAGATCAATAGAAATGGCCAAAGGAAAAAAAAAGCTTACAAGTAATTAATCTTAAAAAGGGTGTAGAGGAGAAGAGAGCCTTCTACCCTGTTGATGAAAATATAAACTGGTGCAGTCAGTATGGAGGTGCCTTAAAAACTAAAAATACAACTACCATATGATCCTGCAACCCTACTCCTGGGCATATATTCAGAGAAAACTTCAGTTCAGAAAGATGCATGCACCCCAATGTTCACACCAACACTATTTACAATGTCCAAGGCTTCAGCCTAAATGCATTTCAACAAATGACTGTATAAAGAAGATGTGAGATATATATATATATACACACACACACACATATATACATATCACAAAAAGACTATTACTCAGTCATAAAAAAGAATGAAATAATGCCATTTACAGCAACATGGATAAGCCTAGAGATTATCATACTAAGTGAAGTCAGTCAGATAAAGACAAACATATGATATCAGTTAACATATGGAATATAAAACAAGATATAAATGACATAAATACTCTTTTACAAAGTAGAAATAGTCTCAAGAACATGGAAATATTTACAATTAGTAACTAAAGGGGAAATGGTTGGGACTAACATAGGGATACTACTATATAGATTGTAAAATAAAGAACAAGAACCTATTGTAGCAGCACAGAAACTATATTCATTATCTTGTAATACTTATATGGGCAAAGTATCTGAAAAAGAAGATATATATATATATATATATGTGTGTGTGTGTGTGTGTGTGTGTGTGTGTATAATATACATACATACATGTGTTTGCATGTATCTATAACTAATCACTTTGTTGTACACCTGAAGCTAATATAACAGTGTAATTAAATATACTTGCTAAAAAGTGGTTATATTAATAAAAGTCTATGTGATCTCACAGTATGTTTTAACAAAAACTATCCTAAATTTTGCTGGTACAGAAGTAATTTTTATCCAAGATTACACAGAATTACATAGAGATATATACAATTTTAAACAGAAATCACAAAATGACAACACTCTGTACATGACCTGCTTCTTTAATGGGATATCTTTCAGAGGTGATTATCTTTTTGGATGCGCATATCTTTGATTGACAGAGCAATCTCACCAATGCTATCAAATGAACCTGTTTCAAACTTGGCATGATTCACTTTTTTGGGTCTGTCTAGTTCTGACCATATTTGAAGATGTCCTCTAACTGGGAAGAGTAGGGCACGGATGATAATGTGTACTCTGTATGATCGACTGGATTTGATTTGCCCTGCCAATTTCCCAACACTCCTTTTAAGAGACACTCACTCTTGGGCTTGTGGTCCAGTGGGTAAGGACGCTGCCTTTCAGTGCAAGGGGCACCAGTTTGACCCCTGACCTGGGAAGATCCACGTGCCGCGGAGGGGCTGGACCCATGTGTCCAATTACCGAGCTGCAGCTCTGGAGCGCATGCGCCCTGAGCCGGCACTCTGCAACAGATGCCAACGCGATGGGAGGCCCACACGGGCCAAAGAACAAAGATGGATGAAATTGAATAAATGAAAGACCAATAGAAGTGGCCCTCACCCCTCTTCCCTCCCCACCCCTCCACGCCCCCACCCACCAAAAAAAAAAAAAAGAGAGAGACACTGACTCTTAACAACAGGTAGATAAATGACCAAATGCACTGATTTCAGTTGCCTGTTTTTTAAAAAAATTGAAAACAAAATTGAAAATACCTTATCAGCCTGGAAAATGATCCCAAAAAATCTAGCAATTAAGACCCATGTACATTCAGAAATCTCACCATGAGGAAGGGGAAAGTCTGACCTTTGGCTGAGAGGATGGAGAACAGACTTAGGTCAGAGTCTGCTGCAGCCTCTGTGGGCTGTGAGCACGCACAGGTGGGGTGACCGTGTGGAGCTTAAACTAAAAGAACCAAGGCGGGCTTCCCCCGGTGGCGCAGTGGGTAAGGACACCGCCTTGCAGTGCAAGGGGCACCAGTTTGACCCCTGACCTGGGAAGATCCACGTGCCGCGGAGGGGCTGGACCCATGTGTCCAATTACCGAGCTGCAGCTCTGGAGCGCATGCGCCCTGAGCCGGCACTCTGCAACAGATGCCAACGCGATGGGAGGCCCACACGGGCCAAAGAACAAAGATGGATGAAATTGAATAAATGAAAGACCAATAGAAGTGGCCCTCACCCCTCTTCCCTCCCCACCCCTCCACGCCCCCACCCACCAAAAAAAAAAAAAAGAGAGAGACACTGACTCTTAACAACAGGTAGATAAATGACCAAATGCACTGATTTCAGTTGCCTGTTTTTTAAAAAAATTGAAAACAAAATTGAAAATACCTTATCAGCCTGGAAAATGATCCCAAAAAATCTAGCAATTAAGACCCATGTACATTCAGAAATCTCACCATGAGGAAGGGGAAAGTCTGACCTTTGGCTGAGAGGATGGAGAACAGACTTAGGTCAGAGTCTGCTGCAGCCTCTGTGGGCTGTGAGCACGCACAGGTGGGGTGACCGTGTGGAGCTTAAACTAAAAGAACCAAGGCGGGCTTCCCCTGGTGGCGCAGTGGGTAAGGACACCGCCTTGCAGTGCAAGGGGTGCCGGTTCGATCCCTGGCCTGGGAAGATTCCACGTGCCGCGGAGCGGCTGGACTGATGTGTCCAATTACTGAGCCAGAGCGCTGGAGATCTGGAACGCATGCACCCAGAGCCGGCACTCTGCGATGACAGAGGCCACCGCGATGGGAGGCCCACAGGAGCCGAAGAACAAAGACGGATGAAAATAGAGAAATGAAAGACCAATAGAAGTGGCCTGCCTGCCCCCCTCCCTCCCCAACACGACCCCTGCCCAAAATAAATAAATAAATCTTTAAAAAAATAAATAAATAAAAAATAAAAGAACCAAGGCCAGAGAATTGGACCAATGCCCTCCCCACCTTCTAAGGTGTGGGGAAAAAAGTAACTGGGTTTAATACTATAAAAAGACATGTCCTCTTTTTCTTTACACTGTGGTAAACTACTATTAAGGCTAGCAAAGCATCTGACCAGGACTAGTGCTGACCTCCTTAGTTAATGTTAATGCATGGGTGCATGCCAAGTCACCTCAGTTGAATCTGACTCTTTGCAACCCAATGGACTGTATCCCACTGGGCTCCTCTGTTCATGGGATTCTCCAGACAGGAATACAGGAGTGGGCTGCCATGCCCTCCTTCAGGCCTTAATTCAAACAGAGGTGGGAAATGCCTATCCTGACTTTAAGGGCATTTCCTGCCCACAGATAACACTACGAGATGGCAGAAGCACAGGAAAGAGAGAAAGTCAGTTTCTCATATTCTCTCTTCAGGGAGAGAGCAGCTAGAGTTTATACCTTAGCCTGAAGAATAAGCACTTAGTGAGAGGTGGTCAGTAGTGAATTGAGCAACAGAGAAAGAAGGACATTAGGGACAGCAAAATAATATATGTGTGGCTTATAGGATCAAGGCTGGGGGTGGTCATGAAATTTGACTGGTGAAACAAACAAAACCTCACTTTGGAAATCAGACACCTTTTAATTCAAGGGTAAAATTTAAAGTTCAGTAAAATTTTATCCTGTGCTTTTACTTTAGTGGTATTTTACTTTTCTAAAAATTACCTACCCTCAATAAGCTTGAAGATATAGTTATTAAATATTCTTTGCACTCATTCACTTCACACATAATATTCACCAAGCATCTTATTTTGCAATGCCATTATCATGTACACTTTTTATAAAGCATATAATGTATAAAGCTTCTACAACGTCAATGTTTTCAATAAATACAATTTTAGGTAAAACATATTACTTTTATAAAGAATTACATAAAAAACTATGCTTAAGTGCACTAAGATTTGCATAACCATAAACTTCATTATTTTAGCATCTGTATAACTCACATCATTATAAATTCCTAACATTAACTCTATTTCTTGAAGAGAACCTCATCTACTTGAATGGATGCTTGTTCTCAGTATACAAAGATTCAAAACCTTTCCACCTTTTGACAAGGTAACGTTGTTTTATGTTCTATTTATACTTCATAAATCTATTATAAGCCCATCTGGAAAAGCAATTATTTCCAGGCATCAACTAATTTACTAGACTTTCTTCTCAATGGATGTGTGGTTTCTACTTTAGACAACCAATTTCCATAGCAAATCAGGTGGATTTAGTTTCTGCATCCCTGTTTATACATAAGCTAAATTAAGAATGTTGTCATCATAGACATAGCTATTGGCCAAATAGAAGGTGCAAAACTTTGGGGTCCCAATGCACCAGGTAATTAGGGGAAATCATGTCCCGAGCATTTTGCTCCAAAGACCTTTCACTTATAAGAGATTACATGTAATAAGAGAATTATATGATTATAAAGGGGAGCCTTTTGAAGAATAGGGAAACAGGAAAGAGAGAAAGTCAGTTTCTCATATTCTCTCTTCAGGGAGAGAGCAGCTAGAGTTTATACCTTAGCCTGAAGAATAAGCACTTAGTGAGAGGTGGTCAGTAGTGAATTGAGCAACAGAGAAAGAAGGACATTAGGGACAGCAAAATAATATATGTGTGGCTTATAGGATCAAGGCTGGGGGTGGTCATGAAATTTGACTGGTGAAACAAACAAAACCTCACTTTGGAAATCAGACATCTTTTAATTCAAGGGTAAAATTTAAAGTTCAGTAAAATTTTATCCTGTGCTTTTACTTTAGTGGTATTTTACTTTTCTAAAAATTACCTACCCTCAATAAGCTTGAAGATATAGTTATTAAATATTCTTTGCACTCATTCACTTCACACATAATATTCACCAAGCATCTTATTTTGCAATGCCATTATCATGTACACTTTTTATAAAGCATATAATGTATAAAGCTTCTACAACGTCAATGTTTTCAATAAATACAATTTTAGGTAAAACATATTACTTTTATAAAGAATTACATAAAAAGCTATGCTTAAGTGCACTAAGATTTGCATAACCATAAACTTCATTATTTTAGCATCTGTATAACTCACATCATTATAAATTCCTAACATTAACTCTATTTCTTGAAGAGAACCTCATCTACTTGAATGGATGCTTGTTCTCAGTATACAAAGATTCAAAACCTTTCCACCTTTTGACAAGGTAACGTTGTTTTATGTTCTATTTATACTTCATAAATCTATTATAAGCCCATCTGGAAAAGCAATTATTTCCAGGCATCAACTAATTTACTAGACTTTCTTCTCAATGGATGTGTGGTTTCTACTTTAGACAACCAATTTCCATAGCAAATCAGGTGGATTTAGTTTCTGCATCCCTGTTTATACATAAGCTAAATTAAGAATGTTGTCATCATAGACATAGCTATTGGCCAAATAGAAGGTGCAAAACTTTGGGGTCCCAATGACACAGGTAATTAGGGGAAATCATGTCCAGAGCATTTTGCTCCAAAGCTCTTTCACTTATAGGAGATTACATGTAATAAGAGAATTATATGAGGGGCTTCCCTGGAGGTCCAGTTGTTAAGAATCCACCTTGCAATGCAAGGGACACAGATTCAGTCCCTGGTCTGGGAAGATCCCACATGCGTAAGGGCAACTAAGCCCACATGCCACAGCTACTGAAGCCCTTAGAACCTGTGCGCTACAACAAGAGAAGCCACCACAATGAGAAGCCTGCAAACGGCAGAGTAGCCCCTGCTCTCCACAACTTGACAAAAGCCTTTGCACAGTGAGGAAGGCCAGCACAGTCAAAATTAAATTCATTTTATAAAAGAGAGAATTATATGAAAAATATGACACAGGTATTCTTACCATATTAGCAGTAAAACAATATAAACAGCCTCAGAAGTATTAAAATATATGTATATAAATGTGTGTGTAGGTGTATTTAATTATGTGCATGTGGCTACATATGCATATGTGTATGTATATTTATGAGATATTCAGTATTTAGACATTATATTGAAAGAAAACCAAAGCTTTGGATGAAGTCATTTGGAGTAGTAGCAACTCACTTTTTTCATGGTAACACCCACAGATAGAAAAAATTAAATTAAAAATGGCATGTATTATGCGAACTTACCAAAAGACATATGTTGTGTTTACATAACAAATAACTGATTTACTATAAATCATATAACTTGAGATAAGAAAGGCTTTAACTCTCTTTATAGTTAATTATATGTCTCTCTGATCACCTACATATATGATCCATATATAGGAATGACTAGTAGGTTTAGAAATGTCACTCTTTTTCTCATAAAATGAAAACCTCATGCTTAATATTCACAGTCATTTTTAATTGTTTTCTCTCATTGGTCTTCATGTAATATATATTAATTATATACATTTATATATTTAATAGAGAATTTAAAGAAATGTAATCATAATACTAACACGTCAATAACTTCTCTTCTTTTTAAAAAATATTACTAAAATTACATTAAAATGTAAACTCCTTAATTATAAGAAGGTATCAGTATAATAAACAAGTAAAATATTTATCAAATAAAAGTTGAAACTCATACATAAGACTAAGAAAAGGGAATTCTAGAGAACATATTGGAATTTATACATCAGATATAAAGGTAAATTTCAAGTCTTGAGCTTTTCTAAAAAAAGATCATCCTAGTAATAATGGTTAAAGGTTCTTTAAGTATTTAATAATTAAATTTAGATTATTGTATTTTAAATAAGAACATTAAAAACACAGGTATTCTTAGCCATACTTACCCTAGACCTGTGCGCTACAACAAGAGAAGCCACCACAATGAGAAGCCTGCAAACGGCAGAGTAGCCCTGCTCCACAACTTGACAAAAGCCTTTGCACAGTGAGGAAGGCCAGCACAGTCAAAATTAAATTCATTTTATAAAAGAGAGAATTATATGAAAAATATGACACAGGTATTCTTACCATATTAGCAGTAAAACAATATAAACAGCCTCAGAAGTATTAAAATATATGTATATAAATGTGTGTGTAGGTGTATTTAATTATGTGCATGTGGCTACATATGCATATGTGTATGTATATTTATGAGATATTCAGTATTTAGACATTATATTGAAAGAAAACCAAAGCTTTGGATGAAGTCATTTGGAGTAGTAGCAACTCACTTTTTTCATGGTAACACCCACAGATAGAAAAAATTAAATTAAAAATGGCATGTATTATGCGAACTTACCAAAAGACATATGTTGTGTTTACATAACAAATAACTGATTTACTATAAATCATATAACTTGAGATAAGAAAGGCTTTAACTCTCTTTATAGTTAATTATATGTCTCTCTGATCACCTACATATATGATCCATATATAGGAATGACTAGTAGGTTTAGAAATGTCACTCTTTTTCTCATAAAATGAAAACCTCATGCTTAATATTCACAGTCATTTTTAATTGTTTTCTCTCATTGGTCTTCATGTAATATATATTAATTATATACATTTATATATTTAATAGAGAATTTAAAGAAATGTAATCATAATACTAACACGTCAATAACTTCTCTTCTTTTTAAAAAATATTACTAAAATTACATTAAAATGTAAACTCCTTAATTATAAGAAGGTATCAGTATAATAAACAAGTAAAATATTTATCAAATAAAAGTTGAAACTCATACATAAGACTAAGAAAAGGGAATTCTAGAGAACATATTGGAATTTATACATCAGATATAAAGGTAAATTTCAAGTCTTGAGCTTTTCTAAAAAAAGATCATCCTAGTAATAATGGTTAAAGGTTCTTTAAGTATTTAATAATATCTTATTGTAGAAAAGCTTCAGATTATTGTATTTTAAATAAAGCAACATTAAAAACAGCAAATATTTATAGATGGAATTTGTAAAGTTCCATGAAGATGACAGAAACCCATCTTTTGATTTACTTATCAATGCCAAAACCATGCAAATGAATTGCTTTTAATTATCTGCAAAATGACAAAGTGTTTAAGGAAAACCCAAACTCATAAAGTATTTTCCATTCATGTAATTAATTGGATTCAAAAGAAGATAAAGAAAATCCTTCATTTTTCTGAGAATGATCATTTCTATGCTATGGATAGAGCAAGAAATACTATTGGGTTCAGTCACTTCTAAAACACTAAATACACAAGTCATGGGTATGTAATAATCTATTTCACGAGGAACACGGTCAATTATACTGTGATAACTTTCTATAGGGGCAGATAGTTACTATACTTACATCATTTTCTAATATATTTAAACATTGAATCACTATGTTAAAGTAACTGAAACGAACATAAGATTGTACATCAACTACATATGTATATGCCTAGGTGCTCAATCTTGTCTGAGTACAACTATATTTCAACCTAAAAAAAAAAAAAGACTATTAGACAACTAGGAAATAGGAGAGTTCCCCAAATGGAGAGAGGCGCGATGTGGCTGAGCAAGACGGCTAAGTGGTAGCCGATGGGGGATCAAATCTGAGAGGTGACGTGGCGTCTCCGGCATCTCCTGCACTGCAGGTGGATTCTTTATCCGCTGAGCCACTGGGGAAGCTATAGGACAGTGTAAAGGCTGGCATACAGGCACTGGCATCAAGTGAACAGGCAAAGACGAGTTACTGACTGCCGGAGGGAGAGGAGGAGATGGTACAGCAAGGATCATCAGGGACAGGAGATT
Source organism: Tragulus kanchil (assembly GCA_022376925.1). Classification (NCBI taxonomy): domain Eukaryota; kingdom Metazoa; phylum Chordata; class Mammalia; order Artiodactyla; family Tragulidae; genus Tragulus; species Tragulus kanchil. The sequence goes on along the minus strand of JAIOJX010000003.1, from coordinate 114,986,285 downwards.
GAGGAATCATAATACTAACACGTCAATAACTTCTCTTCTTTTTAAAAAATATTACTAAAATTACATTAAAATGTAAACTCCTTAATTATAAGAAGGTATCAGTATAATAAACAAGTAAAATATTTATCAAATAAAAGTTGAAACTCATACATAAGACTAAGAAAAGGGAATTCTAGAGAACATATTGGAATTTATACATCAGATATAAAGGTAAATTTCAAGTCTTGAGCTTTTCTAAAAAAAGATCATCCTAGTAATAATGGTTAAAGGTTCTTTAAGTATTTAATAATATCTTATTGTAGAAAAGCTTCAGATTATTGTATTTTAAATAAAGCAACATTAAAAACAGCAAATATTTATAGATGGAATTTGTAAAGTTCCATGAAGATGACAGAAACCCATCTTTTGATTTACTTATCAATGCCAAAACCATGCAAATGAATTGCTTTTAATTATCTGCAAAATGACAAAGTGTTTAAGGAAAACCCAAACTCATAAAGTATTTTCCATTCATGTAATTAATTGGATTCAAAAGAAGATAAAGAAAATCCTTCATTTTTCTGAGAATGATCATTTCTATGCTATGGATAGAGCAAGAAATACTATTGGGTTCAGTCACTTCTAAAACACTAAATACACAAGTCATGGGTATGTAATAATCTATTTCACGAGGAACACGGTCAATTATACTGTGATAACTTTCTATAGGGGCAGATAGTTACTATACTTACATCATTTTCTAATATATTTAAACATTGAATCACTATGTTAAAGTAACTGAAACGAACATAAGATTGTACATCAACTACATATGTATATGCCTAGGTGCTCAATCTTGTCTGAGTACAACTATATTTCAACCTAAAAAAAAAAAAAGACTATTAGACAACTAGGAAATAGGAGAGTTCCCCAAATGGAGAGAGGCGCGATGTGGCTGAGCAAGACGGCTAAGTGGTAGCCGATGGGGGATCAAATCTGAGAGGTGACGTGGCGTCTCCGGCATCTCCTGCACTGCAGGTGGATTCTTTATCCGCTGAGCCACTGGGGAAGCTATAGGACAGTGTAAAGGCTGGCATACAGGCACTGGCATCAAGTGAACAGGCAAAGACGAGTTACTGACTGCCGGAGGGAGAGGAGGTGGGAGATGGTACAGCCGAAGGATCATCAGGGACAGGAGATTGAGGGCAAGCTGCAATTTCACTCACATCTGACACTGATGGCTAGGTTCTAGCTCTTCGCTGGATTCAATTTGATCTACCCTCCTGGAAAGAAACACTCCAGTGATATCTGGGTAGTGGCCTTTTTTTTCTTCATCATAGATGACCTGGTAGCACTGGATTGCATTCTGAACAACCACTGCAACTTTCACGTACCATTCTACATTCGGGTCCTGTGCCCCCCAAACTAACCAGGCCCCCTCAGATAAAGAAAATCCCCTTGCTCTTTCCTGTTCCATGAACCTGTTCAGTTTTTTGGTTACTTGTTCCTCGTCTTGTGTCTCTTCACCCTTTTCTGGGCTTCCAATTCCATTGTTATCACCTGGCAGTTTTTAGCAGTACCAGCTATATTGCCATTGGTTTTACATTTGCTTCTGGGCATTTCCGGCTTGAAATAAAGATGCTGTAACTCTGTACTCCACACAATGCCGTACAGTAAAGTACACAAAAGCACAGCCACTTGTAAGGGGTGCGTGCATGTGACAATGTACTCCAGACACTTCAGCTAACTTACGTGGTGGGACGTGCAACCTCACATTCTTCGCAAGTTTGCAACTTGAAGGTTCGTGTGTCCTAGACTTACTGTATACTTAGCTATGTGTTCTCATGACATCTTGTGTCAGGAAGAAATGGAACTTTATAAATGTACTCCTTGGATATTCTCAATCTATATGTATTTTGATAGTAAATAGAATATGGTTAAATATTATGAAAAAATACACAGAGCTATCATGCATCAGTGAAGATTCAGACATACTCTAGTCTACTCTCATAAAAGGCCTTTGTTCTCATGAAACCCCTAGTTAGGTAGTGCTCCTAATATTATTATATAGATATACCCCCAACGTATGTGAACTACTGAACTACAGTATGTGATCTATCTATCACAAAACCAGGTTTTGACAAAGCAGTGCCCTTGTGAACTACCATTGTCAAAATTTCATTCTTTTCTGAATGTGCCATATTTGATCAATAAACTTTATAAATCAAAGCATGTAACCTGCTTAATAGAATTTTTCTCATATTGTATATTCTTTATGAAGAAAAACGTGTACCATACATTTTTAAGGGGAGCCTTTCCCAAAAGGCACAAGCTTAGATCTTGTTTGAAGGCCCAGTAGAAAGGGTGCTCACTTAGCAAGGTTCCTAAGGTAACATTATTGACTAAAATAAATATCAGTGACTCATACACAGTATCCATGCTATGGCTTTAGAGTTTACTAAATTATCTTTGGTTTTGCATTGCTATTGCTGATGTGTAACAGATTCCAACAGATCTGAACATTTAATAGATGATGTTTTTTGCCTACCAAGTTACACTATATTAAGGACAGTCTTCTATTCTGTAAAATAGGGGATTCAAGTTGCTCCCCAACTACCCGCAAGCATCCTGAAAGTTAAATAGCTTGTTTCTCTCCAAATGAAAGACTTAACTAAAATAAGCAGTATGAACAATCTCCAACTGTGAACTAATTAAAGACAATTCCCTTTCAAGGTTTTTTCACTAGATGTCATTTGCGATTTTATTTTGCTTTCCTTAAACTTGTCCTATTTTACGTGCCTGCTCTTTCAAGATTTATCCTTAAATGGCATGATATTTTAACATTGAAAGTCAGTGACATTCTAATGGGTCACACTTAAATTAATATTAAGCTAATTACAAACTACAAAATAAGTGGGAAAAATATTATAATACTAAGAAACTATTACAACAGAGTAGCATGATTTTATAAATAGGTCACTATCTACTTTTTCAAGCCTGTTGTTATGTCCAAAAAGGCATAACTAACTGGCCATAGCTACAGCTCCCAAACTATATGCTTTATAACCTCAATAATCTCTGTTCCTCTTGCCATGCATGCATGCTCAGTTTCTCAGTCGCATCCTACCTTTTTTTTTTTTAAAAAAAAAAGATTTATTTATTTATTTTGGTGGGGTGGGGTGGGAAGGGAGGGGAGCAGGCGGGCCATTTCCACTGGTCTTTCATTTGTCCATTTTTATCCATCTTTGTTCTTTGGCCCGAGTGGGCCTCCCATCGCGGTGGCCTCTGTTGTCGCGGAGCGCCGGCTCTGGGCGCGTGCGCTCCAGAGCTCCGGCTCGGTAATTGGACACATCAGTCCAGCCGCTCCGTGGCATGTGGGATCTTCCCAGGCCAGGGATTGAACCAGCACCCCTTGCACTGCAAGGCGGTGTCCTTACCCACTGGACCACCAGGGAAGCCCAACGTATCCTACTCTTTCAAACTCCATGGACTGTAGCCCACCAAGCTCTCCTGTCCATGGGTTCTCCAGGCAAGAATACTGGAGTGGGCAGTCATGTCCTCCTCCAGAGGATTGTCCCGACCCAGGGATCAAACCTGTGTCTCCTGAATCTCCTACATTGCAAGTGGCTGCGTTACCACTGAGCCACCAGGGAAGCCCTCCTTATGCCTCCCTTCGACTTGTATTGACAAATTTCTGGTGTTGAAAAGGTTGGGAGAGATAATTCTGGAAGTCTTTAGGATGAAATCAAATTTAATATCACACCAGGTTTTAAAATATTTAAATGACCAAAAAGTCAATAGACTTCTAAAGTAATACCTGAAGAAATGTAATTAAAAAGCTCCAGAAAAAAAAATATTAGAAGTTAACACATGAGGTGTGCTTTCTCCTAGAGCAACAGTGGCATCCATGAACAACCTGCTGGCCCACTGACCAAGACCACCATGTTCTTGTCACTTCCCACTAAATTTCTTTCAATGGCTATCAATAATTTATTGATATGCTAGGTATCAGGCACTGTGCATGTTCTATTTTATATACAAAATGTTATTTTATATATAATTTTATGTATAATATATAATAACTGATACTGCAATTCCTTGAGTTAAATACAATTTTTACCTCCATGTTTGAAGAAGAGTATGTTAAATAACCAGGTTAAATCCAAATCTGAATTGAATCAGTCTGATACTGTTGTTTTTCCTAATTTATTAATTTTAATTGGACAATAATTATTTCACAGTATTGTGATGGCCTCTGCCATTCATCAAACTGAATCAGCCATAGGCATACACATGTCCCCTCCCTCTTGAGCTTCCCCCCACCTCTGTCCCCAGAGCATCCCTCACGTTGTCAGAGAGCACCAACCTTGGGTACCCTGTCATACGTCCAACTCCCACTGGCTACCTGTTTCACATACAAAAATGTGTGTTTCAGTGCTATTCTTTCAAATCACCCCACCCGCTCCTTCTTTCACTGTGCCCACAAATCTCTTCTTTGTGTCTGTGTCCCTTTGTCATCCTGCAAGTGGGATTCAAAGTACTATCTATCTATATTTCATATATATGCTTTAATATACTATATTTGTATATTTCTGACTTTGTCTATTTCTTACTTTGCTCTGATAACAGGCTCTAGGGTGCATCCACCTTCTTAGAACTGAATCCAATGCATTCCTTTTACAGCTGAGTTCTATTCTATTGTGCATATGTACAACTTCCTCGTGTGTTCAACTGCTGATGGACACCTAGGTTGTTGCTTCCATGTCCTAACTTTTGTAAATAGTGCTTTAATGAATGTTGAGGTCCATGTATCTTATTCAATTATGGTTTCCTCAAGGTGGTACCAACAATTCTTTTTTTTTTTTTTTGGCCACTTCTATTGATCTTTCATTTATTTATCTTTGTTCTTGGCCTGCGTGGGCCTCCCATCGCAGTGGCCTACTCTTGTCACAGAGCATCAACTCTGGGCACATGCACTGCAGAGCTCTGGCTCAGTAGTTGGACACACTGGTCCAGTCACTCTGGGGCACATGCGATCTATCTTCCAGGGCCAGGAATCAAACAGGCGCCCCCTGCACTGCAAGGCAAGTGTCCTTACCCACTGGACCACCAGGGAAGCCCCCAACTATTCTTAATATGAATTATTTTTTAAAAGGTTTGACCCAATTTTTCCAAGGATTAGTTTTAATTAGTCAGTTTCAGAGTCTCTGGCATCTGGTTATTTCCTATCAACTTGAAAACATTTCTCATGACTCCATTCATAAATCTTCTGTTTTTTTTCCAAATTTATATCACTAATTGTTCCCCAAATATTTTTTTTAAGTACATTTAAAAAGAGTCTGCTCGCATACTGTCTCCTAGGCTTGAACAAGAAACTTTATGATTATACAGGATCTCTATGGATTCCTATTTTGTGCCTTATTGTTACACAGTCCTCTTGAGAAGAATATTCCTATCCTCTTCCATTTTTAAGTCTGATTTACTGTTTTATAATACCTTTGAAATCTCACTTTGTCTATCAAAAGCATAATGTTTAGACCGTCTTTTTTTAACGTTGGTGGGATGACACTCCCCACTGTTTCTGTGTCCCTTTGTCATCCTGCAAGTGGGATTCAAAGTACTATCTATCTATATTTCATATATATGCTTTAATATACTATATTTGTATATTTCTGACTTTGTCTATTTCTTACTTTGCTCTGATAACAGGCTCTAGGGTGCATCCACCTTCTTAGAACTGAATCCAATGCATTCCTTTTACAGCTGAGTTCTATTCTATTGTGCATATGTACAACTTCCTCGTGTGTTCAACTGCTGATGGACACCTAGGTTGTTGCTTCCATGTCCTAACTTTTGTAAATAGTGCTTTAATGAATGTTGAGGTCCATGTATCTTATTCAATTATGGTTTCCTCAAGGTGGTACCAACAATTCTTTTTTTTTTTTTTGGCCACTTCTATTGATCTTTCATTTATTTATCTTTGTTCTTGGCCTGCGTGGGCCTCCCATCGCAGTGGCCTACTCTTGTCACAGAGCATCAACTCTGGGCACATGCACTGCAGAGCTCTGGCTCAGTAGTTGGACACACTGGTCCAGTCACTCTGGGGCACATGCGATCTATCTTCCAGGGCCAGGAATCAAACAGGCGCCCCCTGCACTGCAAGGCAAGTGTCCTTACCCACTGGACCACCAGGGAAGCCCCCAACTATTCTTAATATGAATTATTTTTTAAAAGGTTTGACCCAATTTTTCCAAGGATTAGTTTTAATTAGTCAGTTTCAGAGTCTCTGGCATCTGGTTATTTCCTATCAACTTGAAAACATTTCTCATGACTCCATTCATAAATCTTCTGTTTTTTTTTCCAAATTTATATCACTAATTGTTCCCCAAATATTTTTTTTAAGTACATTTAAAAAGAGTCTGCTCGCATACTGTCTCCTAGGCTTGAACAAGAAACTTTATGATTATACAGGATCTCTATGGATTCCTATTTTGTGCCTTATTGTTACACAGTCCTCTTGAGAAGAATATTCCTATCCTCTTCCATTTTTAAGTCTGATTTACTGTTTTATAATACCTTTGAAATCTCACTTTGTCTATCAAAAAGCATAATGTTGACCTAGCACTCTGGATACTTTTTAGAATTTTAGTAACGTTGGTGGGAGACACTGACTGCTTACTGACTATCCAGGAACCGTCTCACGCTTCTCAGTCTTACTGAAATCTGGAATGAGTCTAGTTTTGACTTCAGATAGAAGCAAAAGGAATCAGTATGAGGCCAAGACATTTAACAGGTAGTATGTGACCTGCCAGTTTTCTCTTCAAAAAGGCCACAGAAGCCTTCAGTTCAGATGATGGAGCCAGAAGGTGGAAGTGAACGTTACTTTGTGGAAGCGAACGACCCTGAGGAGTCACAGAGCCTCTGCAAACTTCTGTGCATTCGACATCAACCTTGGAAGTCACGAATCAGTGAGATTTGGAAACTGTTCCTGGAGGATTCATTTGTCTGTCTTGATCAATCCTGGGATATAAGCAGCAGGTGACCACAGTTAAAGCAAACCAAAAAACTAAAGCAGGTAACACTGGAGGAGTAAGCTGGGAGGCTGCAAAGACCGTGACTCAGGCAGTGGCACACACGTTTGCTGCGGCTGCTGTCTCTGAGAACTTGCAGTTGTGATGCTATGAGCCATGAGCTGCTGGGGCTCTAAATGTCAGAAAACGGAACCACAGGAGTGTGTGCTGGTTGCCACCAGCTGTGTTTGACAAGAAATCCAAGAAATAAATGATTTAGCACAGAATATCTCAGTCTGAAAGCATACACTGGGAGAAGTCTTGGATTGCCCTAAAGAAAAACCAAATCTGCAAGAACATAAATGTTTTAATTAGTCAGTTTCAGAGTCTCTGGCATCTGGTTATTTCCTATCAACTTGAAAACATTTCTCATGACTCCATTCATAAATCTTCTGTTTTTTCCAAATTTATATCACTAATTGTTCCCCAAATATTTTTTTTAAGTACATTTAAAAAGAGTCTGCTCGCATACTGTCTCCTAGGCTTGAACAAGAAACTTTATGATTATACAGGATCTCTATGGATTCCTATTTTGTGCCTTATTGTTACACAGTCCTCTTGAGAAGAATATTCCTATCCTCTTCCATTTTTAAGTCTGATTTACTGTTTTATAATACCTTTGAAATCTCACTTTGTCTATCAAAAAGCATAATGTTGACCTAGCACTCTGGATACTTTTTAGAATTTTAGTAACGTTGGTGGGAGACACTGACTGCTTACTGACTATCCAGGAACCGTCTCACGCTTCTCAGTCTTACTGAAATCTGGAATGAGTCTAGTTTTGACTTCAGATAGAAGCAAAAGGAATCAGTATGAGGCCAAGACATTTAACAGGTAGTATGTGACCTGCCAGTTTTCTCTTCAAAAAGGCCACAGAAGCCTTCAGTTCAGATGATGGAGCCAGAAGGTGGAAGTGAACGTTACTTTGTGGAAGCGAACGACCCTGAGGAGTCACAGAGCCTCTGCAAACTTCTGTGCATTCGACATCAACCTTGGAAGTCACGAATCAGTGAGATTTGGAAACTGTTCCTGGAGGATTCATTTGTCTGTCTTGATCAATCCTGGGATATAAGCAGCAGGTGACCACAGTTAAAGCAAACCAAAAAACTAAAGCAGGTAACACTGGAGGAGTAAGCTGGGAGGCTGCAAAGACCGTGACTCAGGCAGTGGCACACACGTTTGCTGCGGCTGCTGTCTCTGAGAACTTGCAGTTGTGATGCTATGAGCCATGAGCTGCTGGGGCTCTAAATGTCAGAAAACGGAACCACAGGAGTGTGTGCTGGTTGCCACCAGCTGTGTTTGACAAGAAATCCAAGAAATAAATGATTTAGCACAGAATATCTCAGTCTGAAAGCATACACTGGGAGAAGTCTTGGAATCTTAGTCCCCCAGAGTAAGAGATGAAATGGCAAAAGACCTTGAGAGACAAATGTCTGTTAAAATTTTGCTTCGGACACCAAGATTAAGCATCTCAGGGAAAAACTGAAACTAAGAAATAAAACTTTCTGTCCTGAATGTGGACAGTCTTATGATAGCCCTCCTTAAATCTAGATGGGTCTGAGATGTAAAAACAAAGAAATAAGTATTTGAGAAAGGCTCACCCTGAACAATGGTATGATTCCTGGCAATCCATCTGTTGGGAGAAATACATAGAAAGACTATTGAGAGTCACACTGAAAATAAATACCCACCAAGTCTGTGATAGGTGAACCTTATCATTCCCTGGAATCCCAACTTTAATTAAGGCAAGACCTTAATTAAGAAAGCCCCACAACCCTGAAGAGCACATATTACAGCCATGTAAGACATGGCTAAGAAGCAGCTTAAGAGCTAGAAGAAACCTTCACAGCCTCAAAGAACAGGGAATAAGATACTCCCCCTAGAGAGCTCATCACACCTTATAAAGGAGCAGGGTCCCACTTGAGGCTTGGGGGCCTTTGCAATGCCTACCTAGCAAGGATGAAATATTGCAGAACTGCTGTGAATCCGGACTCCTGAATAACTCCTTTTCATTCAATTTCTGGAATGCTTGCACTGCTTCTATTTTATCCCATTTTTACAATAGAGTATCATGGGGCGGAGGTGATACAGACAACTTTTTTTTTTTTTTTTACTTAATCAGTTTGAATTTAGAGACTATGCCAAAATATCCAGAAATCTTGGACTTTGAGCTTGTTGCAGTGAGTCAGCAGGACTACAGTTTGTTTTTGTTAGGGTGAGTAATCATAAAGGAATAAAGGGGCATTGTGTCAACAGGGGGGTTAACTGTGACAGTGACCGCTGTGCTCACTGAATACCACGTGTGCTCCCCTCTCCCCAGTCTCCACCACAAGCTTTTTCCAGACCCTCTGGCTGGAAGTCACATATCTAGTCCTGACAAGTGTGCTGTGAATGGACAGGATGTTTACAACTTCTAGGCTAAAATATGCAAAAGCCAGTGGACATCCTTCTGTTCCCCTTCCTGGTAAAGTCATTATACAGATCTCATGTTGAGACAGAGCAAGTTAGAAGCAACCCACATCTTCACATGGAGGAAATCCGCCCAGGAGAGCACTCTGGATCTGGAGTGGCCATTATAACAAGAACCTATGAAAAACATCAACACACTCTGCAAGCCAGAAAGCAAATGGTTAAATATGAACAGATGGAGTGTTCTTAAAATTTGGAAGCTATGCACTTTCTGCAGTGAGACAATTAAGAACAGAGTCAGTTTGTGCCTCAAATTCTGGAAATGCTCATAAGTTGGAGCCCATACCTCAGAAGGGAAAGTATCTATAAAAAACAAAGAGTGTCAATTCAATTAAGTTCCCACAATAAGGTCCAAAGACCCTAGAGTGCTTTCCTCATCCATGTTTTCAGAAGGCTGTTTCTTTCTGGAACAAGTTTGGAAGTTTGTCATCTTCCAAACCAGAGAGACTTTGGGCTTAGGAATAGACATCAGTAAAAACTACACTAAAAACAGGAGAGGCTATCTTCTGTATAATGCAAGTCCCATCCCTCTTTCCTCCCTGACCCAGCAGCCTCTGATTATATAGACCTTCCTCCTCCCTCTACCCCACAAACATATAGGGGATTGAATTATCTGGAGAAAACTGGAAAAAGTTCTGCTTATAGAAACAGAACCTCAGATGACCTGGTTGATGGTATTTCAGAGAAAGACATTAAGGCAGTTGTTATAAATATGCTTAAGAAATTAAGGGAAAGATGTAAATAATGAGTGAAAAAAATGGGAGACTTCAGGAGAACAATAAAAATATGGGAAAATGAAAAATAATAACTAACCAAAAATGAATAAATACTTTAATTAAAAAGTAGATTTTGTTAGATGAGCTACACACTGCATGGGCTTCCCTGGCGGTTAAGTGGTAAAGAACCTGCCTGTCAATGCAAGAGACACAGGTTTGATCCCTGGGTCAGGAAGATGCTGGAGAAGGAAACGGCAAGGCCACTCCAGTATTCTTGCCTGGGAAATCCCAAGGACAGAGGAGCCTAGAGAGCTACAATCCATGGAATGAGAAGAGTCAGACACAACTTCGTACTAAATAGCAAAAACAAAACACACTTGCATGCATGAGATGAACTGAAAATATAAAGATACAGAGAGACAAAGTAAATAGAAGAAGATATCCCATGCAAACGTGAAGTCAGTATGGTTATACCAATATCAGAAAAAGTAGACAGTGAGATATGAAATTATCCACTGAGAAGGAAGGACATTTCTTAAAGATAAAATAATCAAAAACCAGCATAAATGTGTATGAATCTCTATTTAAGCTTTAAAGTACATGATACAAAAGCTGGCAGAACTGAAAGAAGAACTAGAAAAATCTACAGTCATATATGGAGATTTTAACACCCTTCTAATCAATAATCTAAATGTCTAGAATAACTAGACAAAGAATTGAACGGTTATAGAAATTCTGAATGGAACTATGATTTATAAAATGCTACCTCTAATAACTGCAGAATAGACATTATTTTCAAAGGCACAAGGAACAGCCACCAAATCAGACAATGTGCTGCAAGGTAATGTCTCAGTAATTTTTTTAAAAAAGGAATTTGTATAGAATATGTCTGATCATCATAGATTTAATTATAAACCAATAACACTAAGAAATCTAGAAAATCCTCAAATAACTGTAAATTAAACAACACATTAAAAAAAAAAAAACTATTTGGCTCATCCTCTGGACCATAAAGAAAGAAAGAAATCACATGAGAAACCTGAAAATATTTAGGTCAGACTAGAAATAAAATGATAAAAAATCAAAATGTGTGTGATGAACCTAACTAAAGTTTTGCTTGGATATAAACTTTATAGCATTATTATATCTGTGAGAAAAAAAAGAGAAAGCTTTAAAATTATAAACTAGAATAACAAAGAGAAATTTAACCCAAAGGAAGTAGAAAAAAGAAAAGAGTAAGCTTATAAATCAATCAAATTGAAAAGTAATCCAAGTGTATTTCTTTCTGGTGGTTTTGCTAAGTTATAAAAATCAATCAAGAACTGCCATCGGAATGAGAAGAAGGGTCCAGTATTCTTGCCTGGGAAATCCCAAGGACAGAGGAGCCTAGAGAGCTACAATCCATGGAATGAGAAGAGTCAGACACAACTTGTACTAAATAGCAAAAACAAAACACACTTGCATGCATGAGATGAACTGAAAATATAAAGATACAGAGAGACAAAGTAAATAGAAGAAGATATCCCATGCAAACGTGAAGTCAGTATGGTTATACCAATATCAGAAAAAGTAGACAGTGAGATATGAAATTATCCACTGAGAAGGAAGGACATTTCTTAAAGATAAAATAATCAAAAACCAGCATAAATGTGTATGAATCTCTATTTAAGCTTTAAAGTACATGATACAAAAGCTGGCAGAACTGAAAGAAGAACTAGAAAAATCTACAGTCATATATGGAGATTTTAACACCCTTCTAATCAATAATCTAAATGTCTAGAATAACTAGACAAAGAATTGAACGGTTATAGAAATTCTGAATGGAACTATGATTTATAAAATGCTACCTCTAATAACTGCAGAATAGACATTATTTTCAAAGGCACAAGGAACAGCCACCAAATCAGACAATGTGCTGCAAGGTAATGTCTCAGTAATTTTTTTAAAAAAAGGAATTTGTATAGAATATGTCTGATCATCATAGATTTAATTATAAACCAATAACACTAAGAAATCTAGAAAATCCTCAAATAACTGTAAATTAAACAACACATTAAAAAAAAAAAAAACTATTTGGCTCATCCTCTGGACCATAAAGAAAGAAAGAAATCACATGAGAAACCTGAAAATATTTAGGTCAGACTAGAAATAAAATGATAAAAAATCAAAATGTGTGTGATGAACCTAACTAAAGTTTTGCTTGGATATAAACTTTATAGCATTATTATATCTGTGAGAAAAAAAAGAGAAAGCTTTAAAATTATAAACTAGAATAACAAAGAGAAATTTAACCCAAAGGAAGTAGAAAAAAGAAAAGAGTAAGCTTATAAATCAATCAAATTGAAAAAAAGTAATCCAAGTGTATTTCTTTCTGGTGGTCTAATTTAAAATGAGGACATAAGTATATTAAGAAAACCAGAGTAACAAGTATCTAGTGTTCTTTAAACCAAATCTTTCAAGCAAGGTTTTGTCAAATACTTCCTTGGAAGATACTTGATGGCTGACTTCTCTTATCAGAGCCTGAGACAGGAAGATAGTCTGTACTTTGGATTAAAATTAAAGAGATGGGGGCTGTGGACAGACCTAGTGTTTGCAGGAAGGCCAAGAGCAGAGACCAGCACACCCAGACCTGCAAGGATCCAGAAGCATACGGTTCTCCAAGCACTGGGAACATTTCATGCAGTTAAGTGATTGGAAAAGATGATCTATGCTTAGTTGTAAATACAATGAGGCATTTAAAATGCATTTTCTCAGGCAGTATTTCTATAAGATGGGAAAGTTTTACTTTAAAATGCTCCATATTTCAAAAGAAACCTTTAGAATCAAATGACAAGGGTTATCAGAGGGGATACAGAGTGCCTGGAAATACTAATGATGTGTGGTCATCTACAGAACCTCTTTATTCTAAATAATCTGTAATAGATATGCTAATATATTCCATAAATGGAAAATAATCTCTCAGCAAAATCACTGGGCAAAAAAGAAGGAATGCTGGCTCTTCTGCTTGTGAGTTTTATTCTCTTCACCATTTCTGGGCTGTTCTAGAACATTCCTATAGCCTGTTCTTTTGTTTTTTAATAAGATCTCTTATTTCCTTAGTTTTTCTGCGTTTTTGACCCCTCCTCCCAAGTAGAGAATTGTTTAGAATGGTATAGTTAGAGTTGAAAGATTCTGACAGTTGCTGGAGCTGTGTGCCAAGGTGAAGACCTCCACTGTAGGACTGTGTGACCATGTTTTCTAAATGAAGTACCAGAGAAAGTTTGGACATGATTTCCCAGAACACCTGCTCCTACCATAATACCTGGGAACCAAGCTAGCAATAAAATTATGTAATCTCAGCTCAATCTAATTCCAGGAACAAACCGTAAACACCTTATCCCCACATTTATCCCAGAAATGAGAAAGATGGATTATAACTTTCTATCCATAATACATTGGATTCAGGCCATCTATATAGGAGTTTGTTTTTTAAAGGTTGGTTTGAGAAATCAATATGATGGCCAGGTATTTCCTTGGTTTTCAACATACCTAGAAATGCTCCTTTCTTCACTGAAAAAAAAAAAAGAGAGAGATGTTCTAAGAGCATCAAAATACAGCATTTTTTCTTTTCTCCCAGATATATTTCAAATTTCTATGGCTGGGGCTTCCCTGGTGGTCCAGTGGGTAAGGACACCGCCTTGCAGTGCAAGGGGCGCGGGTTCGATCCCTAACCTGGGAAGATCCCACGTGACGCGGAGCGAGTGGACTGATGTGTCCAATTACGGAGCTGGAGCTCTAGAGCGCACGCGCCCAGAGTTGGTGCTCTGTGACAACAGAGGCCACTGCGATGGGAGGCCCACATGGGCCAAAGAACAAAGATGGATGAAAATAGATAAATGAAAGAACAATAGAAATGGCCCGTCTGCTCCCCTCCCTACCCAACCCCCCTCCCCCCACCCCCCCAAATTTTTTCTATGGCTGATCTTCTAATTTAAACCAAAAAATATTTCTGCCTTGACTTTCAAGTCAATCACATTGACACGTGTGATTTACTGCCTCTGTAATACTGTAATTTAACACAATTACTATACTCCTTGCATCTAGCAATATTTTCAGTGACGTACTAATAAAACCAATTAAATCTCCTTTGCCTAGTTATCAGGTTCTATGCTTTCTGCAATCTTACTTTTTTAAGGACTAATAGTCATCGAAACAGTTTAGGATGATCTTTAATACAGACTAAAATGCAAGAAAAAAGTAGGAGTCTTTTAAATCACGTTTAATGTTACAAAACATCAGCATAATTTTCTTTTTATAAAAACAACCTAGCAATTATGCTTCCTTTCAAAAATACACATAGTTATTCTACAAAACCTTTCTGTGGCCAGTATAATATTCTTATTCTTGAATCATTAGTCTGACTTTCAGTAGCATCCTGTATTGATTTTAAGATCTCGCTGATGGCTTTTTAGGCATTTCGTGGTTTAACTATTCTATACCTTTCAGATTGATTACTTCTATATTATCTGTCACTTTTTTTATTGTCAGAGCAGGGGCCGCTTTCTGCTCTGTTGTCACAAATGGATTCCCATGAGGCTAACACTTTTCATGCATCTTGCCAACAGAAATTGCTACTTCCTAAAGTAAGTAATTCTGAGCCTCTTACAGCTTTATGAAACAGAGGTGTAACATTTTTACCACTGGATTTGAAATGCTCACTTATTTGAGGGTTTGTTCTCAAACGAACTGAAATGATTCTGGAAAAGGCTTTGTAAACACTAGTTGTATTTGCTTCTTGACAAGAGTGATGCTTTCATCTACTTTCCTTTCCTAAAAACATGTCAAACAAGCGGGTATATTTTATGTAATCCAACAGCTGCTTAAAATGTTACCTTATCATTGATCTCAGAATTTTCTAATATTGTGTACATTTCCCAAAGTAGGTGACTGACTATATTTCCATGATGCAGTCTCATTTGCAAAGTTTCTCAGTCATCTTAACGGTCTGTTCTACTGCTTCCCTAAGAAAATGATGAAAATGCTGGTAGCCCCAGAACTGCCTTCAGTCCACAGTGGTACAAAACTGAGTAACTGTGAATTTGATATTTTGTATTTTTGTTCCATAAAATGACCTAGGACAACTGAAAATTCAGCTTCAGGTATTCTGAGATAACATTTTATTTTTTCAAATTTGTTTGAAAATAACTCTTTACTGGGGCTTCACGTTAATAATGTTACAAACATCAGGTTCTATGCTTTCTGCAATCTTACTTTTTTAAGGACTAATAGTCATCGAAACAGTTTAGGATGATCTTTAATACAGACTAAAATGCAAGAAAAAAGTAGGAGTCTTTTAAATCACGTTTAATGTTACAAAACATCAGCATAATTTTCTTTTTATAAAAACAACCTAGCAATTATGCTTCCTTTCAAAAATACACATAGTTATTCTACAAAACCTTTCTGTGGCCAGTATAATATTCTTATTCTTGAATCATTAGTCTGACTTTCAGTAGCATCCTGTATTGATTTTAAGATCTCGCTGATGGCTTTTTAGGCATTTCGTGGTTTAACTATTCTATACCTTTCAGATTGATTACTTCTATATTATCTGTCACTTTTTTTATTGTCAGAGCAGGGGCCGCTTTCTGCTCTGTTGTCACAAATGGATTCCCATGAGGCTAACACTTTTCATGCATCTTGCCAACAGAAATTGCTACTTCCTAAAGTAAGTAATTCTGAGCCTCTTACAGCTTTATGAAACAGAGGTGTAACATTTTTACCACTGGATTTGAAATGCTCACTTATTTGAGGGTTTGTTCTCAAACGAACTGAAATGATTCTGGAAAAGGCTTTGTAAACACTAGTTGTATTTGCTTCTTGACAAGAGTGATGCTTTCATCTACTTTCCTTTCCTAAAAACATGTCAAACAAGCGGGTATATTTTATGTAATCCAACAGCTGCTTAAAATGTTACCTTATCATTGATCTCAGAATTTTCTAATATTGTGTACATTTCCCAAAGTAGGTGACTGACTATATTTCCATGATGCAGTCTCATTTGCAAAGTTTCTCAGTCATCTTAACGGTCTGTTCTACTGCTTCCCTAAGAAAATGATGAAAATGCTGGTAGCCCCAGAACTGCCTTCAGTCCACAGTGGTACAAAACTGAGTAACTGTGAATTTGATATTTTGTATTTTTGTTCCATAAAATGACCTAGGACAACTGAAAATTCAGCTTCAGGTATTCTGAGATAACATTTTATTTTTTCAAATTTGTTTGAAAATAACTCTTTACTGGGGCTTCCCTAGTGGCTCAGTGGTAAAGAGTCTGCCTGCCAATGCAGGAGATGTGGGTTCCATCCCTGGGTTGGGAAGATGCCCTGGAGAAGGAAATGGCAACCCACTTCAATAATCTTGCCTGGGAAATCCCATGGACAGAGGAACCCCCTACAGTCCATTGGGTCAAAAAGAGTCAGACACAACTTAGGACTAAACATCAACAAACTACCTTAAAAGCCATCTAACAACAAGAATATAGAAAGTAGAGAATTCCTATCTTAGTATACAAGAATTACTATCGTAGTATCCAGCATTTACTTTTCTTATTAAATTATGACTTATGTGATTTATCAGTTATCCTTAAAAAGTCAAATATTTGACAAAAAGGAGGAAAAAGGTCAACTGCTTTGGAGGATAAGATTTCAGATGCTATGTATCACTTCTGGTATCCAGCACTCTTCTTTCAAGAATTCTGACATACTCAATGTACTCATAGGTATTCTATAACAAGGGCTTCCCAATGCCTCAGCGGTAAAGAATTTGCCTGTAATGCAGGAACCAGAAGAGACATGGGTTCCATCCCTGGGATGGGAAGATGCCCTGGAGAAGGAAATGGCAACCCACTTCAATAATCTTGCCTGGGAAATCCCATGGACAGAGGAACCCCCTACAGTCCATTGGGTCAAAAAGAGTCAGACACAACTTAGGACTAAACATCAACAAACTACCTTAAAAGCCATCTAACAACAAGAATATAGAAAGTAGAGAATTCCTATCTTAGTATACAAGAATTACTATCGTAGTATCCAGCATTTACTTTTCTTATTAAATTATGACTTATGTGATTTATCAGTTATCCTTAAAAAGTCAAATATTTGACAAAAAGGAGGAAAAAGGTCAACTGCTTTGGAGGATAAGATTTCAGATGCTATGTATCACTTCTGGTATCCAGCACTCTTCTTTCAAGAATTCTGACATACTCAATGTACTCATAGGTATTCTATAACAAGGGCTTCCCCAATGCCTCAGCGGTAAAGAATTTGCCTGTAATGCAGGAACCAGAAGAGACATGGGTTCAATTCCTGGGTAGGGAAGATCCCCTGGAGGAGGGCATGGCAACCCACTCCAGAATTCTTGCCTGGAGAACCCTTGTCAACAGAGAAGCCTGGAAGGAAGGCTACAGTCCGTTGGGTTACCTAGAGTCAGACATGACTGAAGTGACTTCACACACACATACTCCATAACAAAATGATTTGCATGTGATATGGAAATAATAAAACTGACTAATGGAACTAACAAAACAAACTAATGGAATAACAAAACAAACTAATGGAAGTTTGGTCACCAAATCTTTAATTAAGAAGTATTAAATAAAGAAAATATTTCTTTTGTCTTACAACTGTGCTTCAACAGATGTTGATTGAGTCTTGTCCCCATAAAAATGTGTTACTGAAAAGCAGTGATTTCCCCAATTTTACTGAATGAAAACAAGTGCATTAGTAGAGTATCAAGTGTGAATCCCTTAGAAATAATGAGTAGCTGAATATCAGAACATACTCTTGTGTAACTGCAACTAAACACATGGCTCATCTTTTAACAGACACTGTCAAAATCTTGCCTGATCAGCTGTAGGAAAGACCCCCACATGAGAGAAATTTCTCTACACCACCTATTCTCAAAATATGTTATTCTCAAAATCCACGTGCATTCTTAAAAATTATTCAGAAACTCGAAGGGCTTTGATAGGTCCGTTATGCTTACTGATATTTACCATTTTGCAAATAAAAACTAAAAAATAGAAAATGTATGTTAATCCATTAAAACAGCTATATAAATATCATATTTTCATGAAAAATGACCACTTTTCGTAATAAAAAAAATTGTTGACAAGGATGGTGCTATTTGATATTTTATCAAATCTCTTTAATATCTAGCTTAATTAAATGAAGATATGAATTTCCACATCTGGTTCCACAGTGAGTATACTGTCAAGTTCTGTTTTAGTTATAATAGCTGAAGAAAAATGTAGCTTCATACGTATATACACATATACTATATGTATATAGTATACATATATATAGGTGGAAATCAGAGGAGTATTTTAACAGACTTTTCAGATAATTGTGGATATTTTCCTTTCATACTACACCAAAACTCAGCATATGGTCACCAATTGTTATGGGTTAAACTCGAGAGGACCCTGGAGGAGGGCATGGCAACCCACTCCAGAATTCTTGCCTGGAGAACCCTTGTCAACAGAGAAGCCTGGAAGGAAGGCTACAGTCCGTTGGGTTACCTAGAGTCAGACATGACTGAAGTGACTTCACACACACATACTCCATAACAAAATGATTTGCATGTGATATGGAAATAATAAAACTGACTAATGGAACTAACAAAACAAACTAATGGAATAACAAAACAAACTAATGGAAGTTTGGTCACCAAATCTTTAATTAAGAAGTATTAAATAAAGAAAATATTTCTTTTGTCTTACAACTGTGCTTCAACAGATGTTGATTGAGTCTTGTCCCCATAAAAATGTGTTACTGAAAAGCAGTGATTTCCCCAATTTTACTGAATGAAAACAAGTGCATTAGTAGAGTATCAAGTGTGAATCCCTTAGAAATAATGAGTAGCTGAATATCAGAACATACTCTTGTGTAACTGCAACTAAACACATGGCTCATCTTTTAACAGACACTGTCAAAATCTTGCCTGATCAGCTGTAGGAAAGACCCCCACATGAGAGAAATTTCTCTACACCACCTATTCTCAAAATATGTTATTCTCAAAATCCACGTGCATTCTTAAAAATTATTCAGAAACTCGAAGGGCTTTGATAGGTCCGTTATGCTTACTGATATTTACCATTTTGCAAATAAAAACTAAAAAATAGAAAATGTATGTTAATCCATTAAAACAGCTATATAAATATCATATTTTCATGAAAAATGACCACTTTTCGTAATAAAAAAAATTGTTGACAAGGATGGTGCTATTTGATATTTTATCAAATCTCTTTAATATCTAGCTTAATTAAATGAAGATATGAATTTCCACATCTGGTTCCACAGTGAGTATACTGTCAAGTTCTGTTTTAGTTATAATAGCTGAAGAAAAATGTAGCTTCATACGTATATACACATATACTATATGTATATAGTATACATATATATAGGTGGAAATCAGAGGAGTATTTTAACAGACTTTTCAGATAATTGTGGATATTTTCCTTTCATACTACACCAAAACTCAGCATATGGTCAACTGTTTGTTTAAAAATTTATTCATTTTTATTTATTTTTTGGTTGTACTGGGTCTTCATTGCTGTGCATGGGCTTTCTCGAGTTGCAGTGAGCAGGGACTACTCTTTGTGTTGGTGTGCGGGCTTCTCATTGTGGTGGTTTCTCTGGTTGTGGAGCCAGGCTCTAGACACACATAGGCTTCCGTGGTGGGAGCGCACAGGCTCAGCAGCTGCAGCTCAAGATCTCAAGAGCGCAGGCTCAGCAACTATGGTACACAGGCTCCGCTGCTCTGCAGGCTGTGGGATCGTCCTCAACCAGCAATTGAACCCATTTCCCATGCACTGGCAGGTGGATTCTTAACCACTGGGCAACCAGGGAAGTCCCAATTCTTAAATATTGTTTGCAATTTGAACTCTGAAGATGTATCAGTGAATTTTCCTTACTTCATTAAATTAAGAGTCACTGGTAACATCATGCATGAACCATTTTGAAAGGATTCATTCACTGAGCTATACAGATCGCCCACATATTGATATGTTCACTGTGCAATATCAAAAACACACCTTTGTTAATAACACCACTTGTAATCAACAGAAAGCTCTTAAGTTTGGGGAAGCTTTCAAGCTCACAGTGGCACGTATAATAAGATTACCCAAACTCTAATTTTCATTGGAAAGCTCAAATTGCTTCATTGGCAACAAATGCCATGGCTTGTTTTCTCTGAAGTAACAGGCTGTGCATGCCAAGTGGTTGAGTCTGAATAGCCACAGTTTCCCGGCCAATTCTTCTTTTAAGTAAAAATGATGTTCCATAAAAATGACTAGTTCAACTCACAACTCCAAAATCACACAGGTGTTTTGCCTAGTGAACCGACTGTGCTGTTCAGTATAAGTGTCTTATAAGTACTTCACACATCATCAGAGACTATTAAAAAGACAAGCACTCCAGTGTTGAGATATAACACAATTAATATTTCTACATTACCAAGTAAATCTTAATCAAAGTTAGCCAGGCAAGTGTTTGCCAGAAAGGACTACAGTGAGTATTAGTACCACTGTCTCTGCCATTACCTTCACTGACACTAAGGCACCGGCAATTTTATCCATGAAGTCCAAAAGACAATCTCTTAAGAGTTATTTGAAAACGGTTTTGTTCTTCCAGAACCTGCCTCTCACCCCTCAAAAGAATCTTGCAGACCTCACTTTGATATCTGCTTTCTAGATAATGAGAGATACTGAACATGTAGAGGAAACACTTGCTCACAAATGTGCAATATTTTTCAAAACTGAAAACAAAATCCAGTATTTTCTGAATGTGTTTATATAAGATCTAAGAAAACATAGTTATTAAAAACAAATATTAGAAAACCTCACAAACATGAAGTTAAAATAGTTAACCTATTTAAAATTATTTGGAGATGAATTCCAATATTATTTGGAATTGAATACTCATCAGTTTGTAAAAACTGAGTGGACAGCATTTATGTGGACCCCAAATATTCTGATGAATGCAGACAATAAGCCCAGTTAAAACTTCTGCACGCAATTCAGTTATTCAAACGATTTCAGTTGTTTTTATCTGATTTCTCAGCCTATCACGCAGTTGTGTATTCCGACAACTGTTTCTGTGTATTTAGAGAGCACACAGTTATAGCCTACATGTTGATGGTAAAGTGGCTTCCCACATCTGCCTAGGTTAAGACAGGGGCCAGTGCCAGTGTCGAGGCCTTTAACGTAAATTACAGCAACACAACAGTCAGACTATTAGGTCTGCCTATCTAACCCTGTGAAGTGAGCTAAGAAAATTTGCAAAGGGCTTCACACTGCTAGGTTTAAACAGGCAAGTGGTTGAGTCTGAATAGCCACAGTTTCCCGGCCAATTCTTCTTTTAAGTAAAATGATGTTCCATAAAAATGACTAGTTCAACTCACAACTCCAAAATCACACAGGTGTTTTGCCTAGTGAACCGACTGTGCTGTTCAGTATAAGTGTCTTATAAGTACTTCACACATCATCAGAGACTATTAAAAAGACAAGCACTCCAGTGTTGAGATATAACACAATTAATATTTCTACATTACCAAGTAAATCTTAATCAAAGTTAGCCAGGCAAGTGTTTGCCAGAAAGGACTACAGTGAGTATTAGTACCACTGTCTCTGCCATTACCTTCACTGACACTAAGGCACCGGCAATTTTATCCATGAAGTCCAAAAGACAATCTCTTAAGAGTTATTTGAAAACGGTTTTGTTCTTCCAGAACCTGCCTCTCACCCCTCAAAAGAATCTTGCAGACCTCACTTTGATATCTGCTTTCTAGATAATGAGAGATACTGAACATGTAGAGGAAACACTTGCTCACAAATGTGCAATATTTTTCAAAACTGAAAACAAAATCCAGTATTTTCTGAATGTGTTTATATAAGATCTAAGAAAACATAGTTATTAAAAACAAATATTAGAAAACCTCACAAACATGAAGTTAAAATAGTTAACCTATTTAAAATTATTTGGAGATGAATTCCAATATTATTTGGAATTGAATACTCATCAGTTTGTAAAAACTGAGTGGACAGCATTTATGTGGACCCCAAATATTCTGATGAATGCAGACAATAAGCCCAGTTAAAACTTCTGCACGCAATTCAGTTATTCAAACGATTTCAGTTGTTTTTATCTGATTTCTCAGCCTATCACGCAGTTGTGTATTCCGACAACTGTTTTCTGTGTATTTAGAGAGCACACAGTTATAGCCTACATGTTGATGGTAAAGTGGCTTCCCACATCTGCCTAGGTTAAGACAGGGGCCAGTGCCAGTGTCGAGGCCTTTAACGTAAATTACAGCAACACAACAGTCAGACTATTAGGTCTGCCTATCTAACCCTGTGAAGTGAGCTAAGAAAATTTGCAAAGACAATACACTCTTTTAAAGCTATTCAAGTTTCCTTTTCTATCAGGCAATAAAACCTAAGGAAAATGTGCATTCAAATCACACCTGTTTTAGTTTCTCAAAAGTGCGATTTCAGCTAATTTAAGAATTCATTCCTCTTAGGGACACATTTTACTGGGAGATTCAAGATCAGCCTGAGTAAATCATGCAGTTAACTGATTTTTGATAATAGAAAAATTTGGCTGGTTGGAAATGCTTATAGACTGTGGAAGTGCACAATTGCAGGTGGGTCACTAAAAGAAATTCTGCTTCTCTAACCAGGAGGCAAAGGCCACAGTCTCATGTCACTAACTTCCAGCATCATTCTTTAACTACCTATCCTTGGTCTATTACCCCAAAACAAGAATTAGAAAGTTGACAGAAATAATAAATCCATGGTTACACTGAAATGTAATGCAGAGGGGTAGCTGCATAGAACCAGCTTTTATATTCTGTCAGATTCCAACCATTAGCTTAAAATTCGTATAAAAATGACATTTGTTTGAGAGGCTGGGTAGCAGTGGGCTGTTTCCTGTCTACACATGTCAGATTTTAAGCTTCAGAACCGCTAAACAATGCTTTGTCCCCACAGGATGGAAATGCATAATGATAAGATCATTTTACTATCCGGAGGGGAAAATGCCAATGTTTTCATTTTCATTTGATTGTTAAATACTGCCTAGTTTACTTTGGGGTAAATGATGTATTCATTACTACCTTTAAATAACCATCAAGACTTTTGTCCGTCTCTTTTTTCATCCTTCAGCCTATATACCAGTTGGTCTCTCCCCTCCACCAAAAAAAAAAAATTCCTGCTATCAGATTCGTTAAGTTTAAAGATTTCGTGTTTATTGGGGCATCCCTGGCATGTGTTTCCTGAAGTGGCTCTTCAGCTGTGTAGACAGTGAAGCAGGCCATGAAGCATTTCCTCGGGAAACTGTCCTGCTTCAGAGAGTCTCATAGCCCATGTAGACACATGATTTCACGGAGTTCGCGGGCTTCCCCCACTCACGGTCACCTGAGCTAAACCCCTGTTCCTAACATATTGAAACTGACTAACAAGAAAAGTCTGGGAAATGTTGTAAGAATAAATGTTTCTTGTTTTGACCCCAGAGGAGAATGGCTCTTTTTCAGTGTTCTTTTTAGTTTCACAGTTTTAAGTCATTATTTCATTGACTCTTGAACGTGCAATTTGAATTCTATAACTATAGCTTTTGAAATATTTGGGTCTCATATGTACAACATAAAGACAATGATATCAACTATGGAAGAAATTCTAGCTCTCTGTAAAGACAGTGCAAAACATTTGTTAGCATAATAAGCACTGTGATCAATAACTACATGTGAAAATGACAAGTAGAATTTTGAGCTACGTGAATGATGCAAATGGATAAAATATTGTGTTACAAAATTGATGTCAATTTATGTCATATGCATAGTATGCTTAATATAGCTTAAGTTTTTTTTATCTTGGAAGTAGATCTGTGTATTCTAGCAAGGGAATCAAATTAAATGAATGTATTCGGTATATTTATTTATAAAGCACTACATTACTCTGACCATTTTTACTATAACTTCATCTTTTCCTAGCATATTATTTTCTAGAACAAAATACTGTTTATCTTTCATATAACAGGTTGTCTGTGAGTCACTTATCCATACTGGACCATAAGTGAACAGAAGGCAGGTTCCCTTTTCACTCATATCTGTATTACAGTATTTTGCATAAAGTAAATCTCCCTTCCTATTCTCCTTTCTCTTTCCTGTTGCATCTGGAGAGATGATGCCCATCTATTTACAAGGGCAAATACAACAACAACAAAAAATTATACTGAAACTAGCTCAGGAAAAAAAAAAAAAGACACCCACCAAGGAATAAACAATCATACAATCATGGGCATAGAACAGAACCTATACGCTTCCTGTCAGAAAGTCACAAATATAAGTTTAAGTTTTCTAGCAGACACTATTAAAAAGGAAATCTGGTCAGCCCAATGCCCTGAAGATCAAAAACAGTTTGCAGGATAAACACAATTCACTATTCCTGATATTTAATACCTGACAAATTTCTGATCTTAAAGTAGATGTTGTGAATTTAATGGGCAACATCTTTTTTTTTTACAGTGAACACAGCAATGAGTTCCATTAGAGTCATTTCTTATAGTGACCCTCCAGGTAGTAATTCTACAGAGAAGAGAGAATACATGGTCATGAACAGCTCTCTGTTGGTTTAATTCAAAAAGATTTTACAATATCTAAAAAGAGTGGATTAACTGAACAGCTATTCCAGCTAAAGATGTTTTCACTCCAGATTTGGCTACTATGGTTTGTGTTTCTGACAGTGTCTGTAGTCACTTATTGCTAATCACAGAGGCACCGCATACCTCAGCACCTGACTGTGCTGGCTTCTGGTTGACAAGCTCAGAGGAAATTGCTGACAGAATGACCTATCATGCAAAGAATGGAACTGAGGGCTCAGGGGTTCCTCAGGGTCCTGGGTCCCTTGTGCCTGGGATAACGACTGGCAATGAATTGAATTTGTAATACTCTCAATTTTCTTTGTCAGTTTCAGACTACCTTGAGTTACCCATGCAATGATCTGCTCCTAAAGCAATAGTGCATGGTTCTTTAATACAACTGGTATTTTTATCTAGATGCCTCTCTGTGCTGTTCACGTTTATCTAAATAAGCCCACTCACCACAAGGCCCTCCCCTCGTATCAACAAGAGGAAGCCCATGCAGCAACAAAGACCTAGTGCTGCCCAAAATAATAAATATATACATAAAATTTTCAAAATACTTATTTTTCAAAAAAAAAGGTTTAAAAACCAAATAATCATGATTGATTACATATGTTTATATACTTACATATATTAATACTTACAGTCATATTTATATATTTTTTAATACACAGGCATACTACTTCCTAACCATAAAGACCTTACTAGGGGTATTTCTTCTTCTTCTTTTTTTAAAAAGATTTATTTCTTTATTTTGGGCGGGGGTCGGGTTGGGGAGGGAGGGGAGCGGGCGGGCTACTTCTATTGGTCCTTCATTTCTCCATTTTCATCCATCTTTGTTCTTTGGCTCCTGTGGGCCTCCCATCTCGGTGGCGTCTGTCGTTGCAGAGCGCGGGGTCTGGGCGCACGCGCTCCAGAGCTCCGGCTCAGTGATTAGACACATCGGTCCAGCCGCTCCGCGGCACGTAGGATCTTTCCAGGCCAGGGATCGAACTGGCGCCCCTTGCACTGCAAGGCGGTGTCCTTACCCACTATACCACCAGGGGAAGCCCGGTATTTCTTCCTGAACAAATCGCATGGCCTTTCTTTACAAAGAGAATTTCATATAATCTTGGTACTTTTAGGTGGTCATTTACTTTATGATTCTCATATCATGTCAACTGCATTGTTTATTTTTTGTCTTCTAGAAGATCTATGGCTTCTCAAAGTCAATGTCATTTTTATCTTGAACTTACTTAACAGAACATATTTTGCTTCCTCATAAGTATCTTGGTTCTTTTCAAACTGTTGAGGTTTCTGTTTCTCATGAAGGAGGAATGCCTCCTTTCTCTTACTTGTCTTCCTATTTTTTGCTGAAGACTTCAGAAGCTGGCTAACCATCCTCTACAACTCAAATACCACAATTATCTTCAATGACTTCAACATCCAAACTTTTTCCTTAGACACTTTCAAGTTTCTCAAAGATCATATCCATTTCTATTTTATCATCCTAACTCTTTGGTGCACCGAAACTCTTACAATTTAAAAATGTTCCACTTTTGAAACTTTAAATCACACTAACCTACTTTCTAACTACCATTTTTTCTCTTAATACCTTATTTTGTGATCTGTTCTCTGGTCTCAATGGAGAGAGTTGCCTTCTATATTTTTAGGGGTAAATAATAAAAACTTTAAGGTATGAACTGTCAGTGTTTCCTGCCTAGTGACCTGGCATTGTTTTCCCTGTCCTTATGCATTTTCTCTCCCTGAAGGAGGTGTTTTTCTCCTCTGACTACAAGCGCTCTAATGCATTTACACTTGCATTTTCTGTTCCCCAGCAGACTTTTCCTTTTCCTTCCTACACTCTTTCTATACCAAAATATCGTTTCAGTTTCAACATACGTTGTCTCTCTCTCATGTACTCAGGTCTTATGCAACCTATAAAATTCCAGCTCTGAGTAAAATCACCTGCTGCTACCATTACAAGGCAAGGCCTCTACTTGAATCTGTTCCCTCAGTAATTTCTCGTTATCCTTAGCCAGTTTTTGCTTCAAACTTTTCTACGCCAAACCACTTCATAAACCTCTGGATTCAGCCAACATATATTTTTTTAATTAAGAATCAAACTCACCCATTTGAAAACTGATCTGCTTTCCGTGCCCTCTTCCTCCCTCCTGGAGAACAGCTCTTCCACCCGAGGCTTGTGCCACCCCCAGGGCTCTGTGTTCCAATTCCATTCCACATCCCTGGGAACTTGGCTTTTGCTCTAATGAAAAGCATTAACATTTTTTCTCTGTTGAATTTTTCTTCTCATCAAATTAAAATGTTCAAAAGCCCTGAGCTTAAAAAAAAAAAAATCATCCCTTTACTTGGTTTGCCTATTAACTAATTGAGCACTTTCTGATACACTCTGTTCTTTTGAAAGAATAATCTATAGATAATTTTTCTACTTTCTACTTACTCTTCAGTCCACTTAAATATGGCTTCTGCCTCCTCTATTCCATTGAAGTTGTTAAAGTATGATCTATTAATTATCTCTAGCTTCTTATACTGTCATGCAATCTTTGACATGTTTGACTACCTCTTTTCTATTGAAATCATTTGTTGAAGCTCTTTAGTTTTATATTGAGTCTTAGTTTTTTCCTTATCTCTTTGATTGTGACTCCTCATAAGGTTTTCTGAATATTCATGCTCATGAAATTCTCATGTTCTCATGAAATATTAGTGCTTCCATTTTTCCAGTCATCATGTACGTATGTGAGAGCTGGACCATAAAGAAGGCTGAGCGCTGAGAAATTGATGCTTTCAAACTGGTTCTGGAGAAGAGTCTTGAGAGCCCCTTGGACTTCAAGGAGATCAAATCTTAGTCAATCCTAAAGGAAATCAATCCTGAACATTCATGGGAAGGACTTATGCTGAAGCTGAAGCTCTAATACTCTGGTCACCTGATGGGAAGAGCCAACTCACTGGAAAATACCCTGATGCTGGAAAGACTGAGGATAAGAGGGGAAGGAGGGGCTGTTGTCTCTCTCTCATGTACTCAGGTCTTATGCAACCTATAAAATTCCAGCTCTGAGTAAAATCACCTGCTGCTACCATTACAAGGCAAGGCCTCTACTTGAATCTGTTCCCTCAGTAATTTCTCGTTATCCTTAGCCAGTTTTTGCTTCAAACTTTTCTACGCCAAACCACTTCATAAACCTCTGGATTCAGCCAACATATATTTTTTTAATTAAGAATCAAACTCACCCATTTGAAAACTGATCTGCTTTCCGTGCCCTCTTCCTCCCTCCTGGAGAACAGCTCTTCCACCCGAGGCTTGTGCCACCCCCAGGGCTCTGTGTTCCAATTCCATTCCACATCCCTGGGAACTTGGCTTTTGCTCTAATGAAAAGCATTAACATTTTTTCTCTGTTGAATTTTTCTTCTCATCAAATTAAAATGTTCAAAAGCCCTGAGCTTAAAAAAAAAAAATCATCCCTTTACTTGGTTTGCCTATTAACTAATTGAGCACTTTCTGATACACTCTGTTCTTTTGAAAGAATAATCTATAGATAATTTTTCTACTTTCTACTTACTCTTCAGCCCACTTAAATATGGCTTCTGCCTCCTCTATTCCATTGAAGTTGTTAAAGTATGATCTATTAATTATCTCTAGCTTCTTATACTGTCATGCAATCTTTGACATGTTTGACTACCTCTTTTCTATTGAAATCATTTGTTGAAGCTCTTTAGTTTTATATTGAGTCTTAGTTTTTTCCTTATCTCTTTGATTGTGACTCCTCATAAGGTTTTCTGAATATTCATGCTCATGAAATTCTCATGTTCTCATGAAATATTAGTGCTTCCCATTTTCCAGTCATCATGTACGTATGTGAGAGCTGGACCATAAAGAAGGCTCAGCGCTGAGAAATTGATGCTTTCAAACTGGTTCTGGAGAAGAGTCTTGAGAGCCCCTTGGACTTCAAGGAGATCAAATCTTAGTCAATCCTAAAGGAAATCAATCCTGAACATTCATGGGAAGGACTTATGCTGAAGCTGAAGCTCTAATACTCTGGTCACCTGATGGGAAGAGCCAACTCACTGGAAAATACCCTGATGCTGGAAAGACTGAGGATAAGAGGGGAAGGAGGGGCTGTGACAAAGGATGAGCCAGTTGGATAGTATCACTCACTAACTCAATGGACATGAGCCTGAGCAAACTTGGGGAGATAGTGAAGTACAGGGAAGCCTGCAATGCTGCAGTTCACGGAGTTGCAAAGATTTGGACACAACTTAGTGACCGAACAACAACAAATTACTCCATATTCTTAGCTAACTGCTCTGAGCTCTCACTATCTTTTCCCTTTTGTAGATGCTTACACAAATTTCAGAACAATTCTTGGTGCTGGAATCCAGAGTATATTTCAAGATCTTCCCTCTTGGGGCTTCCCTGGTGGTCCAGTGGGTAAGGACACCACCTTGCAGTGCAAGGGGCGCCAGTTCGATCCCTGGCCTGGGAAGATCCCAAGTGCCAGCAGAGCGGCTGGACCGATGTGTCCAATTACCAAGCTGGAGCTCTGGAGCACATGCGCCCAGAGCCGGTGCTCTGCGACAACAGAGGCCACCACAATGGGAGGCCCACAAGGGCCAAAGAACAAAGATGGATGAGAATGGATAAATGAAAGACCAATAGAAGTGGCCCGCCCACCCCGCTCCCTCCCCAACCTGCACCCGCCCAAAAAAAAAAAAAAAAAAAAAAAAAGATCTTCCCTCTCCATTTTGATAGCACAGGAAATTCAAGCTCTTCCCAATGCTCACTTTTCCTTATTCTTTGCTCTCTGTAAAACAAACTGCCACTTAAACAGTTTTTTCAGCCAGGAACTTGAGATTTATTCTCAATTCCTCTTTCCCACTGGTATCTACA
Source organism: Tragulus kanchil (assembly GCA_022376925.1). Taxonomy (NCBI): domain Eukaryota; kingdom Metazoa; phylum Chordata; class Mammalia; order Artiodactyla; family Tragulidae; genus Tragulus; species Tragulus kanchil. The sequence continues at coordinate 114,956,491 of JAIOJX010000003.1, read as the reverse complement.
TTCAATTAGTGACCAAGATTTCACTACGTCCCATTAATTTTTCCTTTAAAATTCCTCCTTCTCTTATTCATGCCCATCCTCAGTTCTGCCCTTGCAATCTTTATCACTACAAAATTAAATGTGGATTAGTTTAAGAACCTCCTCCCTAGTATTTCTGCCTCCAAACTTGCTCTTGCCACACATCAATCTTCATGCTGCTGCCCAAGCTACCCCCTTGATAGAGAGTCAAAGCTACTGTACCCATGAACACCTTTCTCCTTTCACTGGCTTCCCTTTCCTTTCAAGATAATGTTCAAACATAGTTCAAGGTGCCATTTATACCTCTGCCCTCCCCAATGCCACTCTTGCCAACCTGATGTATTCAGGAATGTATCACGTTTTCAACACTGCTGCTTTTTTCTGCCAAAAATACTCTCCAACTTTCTGTAATATGCTGTTTCTAAACAAACAGTTTCTACCTATTCTTAGAAATGAAAATGAAAATTGAGTCCAAAGTTGGCTTCATGCAGAAACCTTCCATGGCCTCTATTTTGGTATAGATGTCCTTTCTTAAACTGTTCATTTCTCTCCTCATTTATCATCTTGTACTTGTTGGTCTTCCTCATTTCACTTTTCTGTCCAGTCTGTGGCTCAAGGTAGAGACATAGTGGTAACAATTTTACATTCATGTTTCAGCACAATGTCTGGCGCACGTTAGTCACTCAAGAGATGTTTAATGAAGATATTCTTTGGTGGAAGACTAAAGCACTAAGCAAAATATTGTTTTTAGACATATGGGAAATAATCTCCTGCTAAGTGGGAAAAATGTATTCAATGGTAGCTTACGCCAGACGTGCTCTCGACAACAGAGGCCACCACAATGGGAGGCCCACAGGGCCAAAGAACAAAGATGGATGAGAATGGATAAATGAAAGACCAATAGAAGTGGCCCGCCCACCCGCTCCCTCCCAACCTGCACCCGCCCAAAAAGAACAAAAAAAAAATCTTCCCTCTCCATTTTGATAGCACAGGAAATTCAAGCTCTTCCCAATGCTCACTTTTCCTTATTCTTTGCTCTCTGTAAAACAAACTGCCACTTAAACAGTTTTTTCAGCCAGGAACTTGAGATTTATTCTCAATTCCTCTTTCCCACTGGTATCTACATTCAATTAGTGACCAAGATTTCACTACGTCCCATTAATTTTTCCTTTAAAATTCCTCCTTCTCTTATTCATGCCCATCCTCAGTTCTGCCCTTGCAATCTTTATCACTACAAAATTAAATGTGGATTAGTTTAAGAACCTCCTCCCTAGTATTTCTGCCTCCAAACTTGCTCTTGCCACACATCAATCTTCATGCTGCTGCCCAAGCTACCCCCTTGATAGAGAGTCAAAGCTACTGTACCCATGAACACCTTTCTCCTTTCACTGGCTTCCCTTTCCTTTCAAGATAATGTTCAAACATAGTTCAAGGTGCCATTTATACCTCTGCCCTCCCCAATGCCACTCTTGCCAACCTGATGTATTCAGGAATGTATCACGTTTTCAACACTGCTGCTTTTTTCTGCCAAAAATACTCTCCAACTTTCTGTAATATGCTGTTTCTAAACAAACAGTTTCTACCTATTCTTAGAAATGAAAATGAAAATTGAGTCCAAAGTTGGCTTCATGCAGAAACCTTCCATGGCCTCTATTTTGGTATAGATGTCCTTTCTTAAACTGTTCATTTCTCTCCTCATTTATCATCTTGTACTTGTTGGTCTTCCTCATTTCACTTTTCTGTCCAGTCTGTGGCTCAAGGTAGAGACATAGTGGTAACAATTTTACATTCATGTTTCAGCACAATGTCTGGCGCACGTTAGTCACTCAAGAGATGTTTAATGAAGATATTCTTTGGTGGAAGACTAAAGCACTAAGCAAAAATATTGTTTTTAGACATATGGGAAATAATCTCCTGCTAAGTGGGAAAAAATGTATTCAATGGTAAGCTTACGTCTCCAGATCCCCTGGAAAAGGAAATGGCAACCCACTTCAGTATTCTTGCCTGGATAATTCATGGACAGAGAATGCTGGCTGGCTACCATCCATGGGGTTCCAAAGAGTCAGATGCAACTGAGTGACTAACCTAATCATTACAGCTTTGTAAGATACAGATGTAGCAGGAAAAGAACATGAAAATTCATTCATATGTTCATGGCTAAAATATGAATCTGAGGTCACTGATCACTTCTTTTTTTTCAGAGTAATTTCAATAAATACTTTAACTAAATTGGCTTAATTCAAATCATAACAAACTATGTTTTGTCTTCTGTTCAGCAATAGCTGCTTGATAAAATTTCACTTTTTGTCTTCTATCTTCTGTCATAACACAAAGGAAATATACTCAAGTCTGGAATTATAAAATCCAAAAAAAAAAAAACCCAAAACCCACACACTTTTACCCCCCAAAGTTTTCAACACAGAGGTATAGAGGGATGTTTACCAATCAAATTGTTTATGCAAATAACTGCATCTAGATTGGCTTGTAAGGAAGTGCAGTGGAAACTATCATTCACCTCTGATGAGCCAAGCAGATAGCATATGCAAATCTCAGCGCTGCATAATAGCTTTTTCTGGACCTCTAACTTCAGCTTCCTTTCAGAATATTAGTTTTAACACCACTAGTCTACAAACTCCATGGACATTAACTGGTCAGATTTTGTTTTGCTGGGCTTTTGCTTTTTGGTTAGATTTTCTGGCAGAGCTTTTCAGGATATAAATCATAATAAATAACGTTACGTAAATACCTGTTTTTATGCAGAAACCTTCCATGGCCTCTATTTTGGTATAGATGTCCTTTCTTAAACTGTTCATTCTCTCCTCATTTCTCATCTTGTACTTGTTGGTCTTCCTCATTTCACTTTTCTGTCCAGTCTGTGGCTCAAGGTAGAGACATAGTGGTAACAATTTTACATTCATGTTTCAGCACAATGTCTGGCGCACGTTAGTCACTCAAGAGATGTTTAATGAAGATATTCTTTGGTGGAAGACTAAAGCACTAAGCAAAAATATTGTTTTTAGACATATGGGAAATAATCTCCTGCTAAGTGGGAAAAAATGTATTCAATGGTAAGCTTACGTCTCCAGATCCCCTGGAAAAGGAAATGGCAACCCACTTCAGTATTCTTGCCTGGATAATTCATGGACAGAGAATGCTGGCTGGCTACCATCCATGGGGTTCCAAAGAGTCAGATGCAACTGAGTGACTAACCTAATCATTACAGCTTTGTAAGATACAGATGTAGCAGGAAAAGAACATGAAAATTCATTCATATGTTCATGGCTAAAATATGAATCTGAGGTCACTGATCACTTCTTTTTTTTCAGAGTAATTTCAATAAATACTTTAACTAAATTGGCTTAATTCAAATCATAACAAACTATGTTTTGTCTTCTGTTCAGCAATAGCTGCTTGATAAAATTTCACTTTTTGTCTTCTATCTTCTGTCATAACACAAAGGAAATATACTCAAGTCTGGAATTATAAAATCCAAAAAAAAAAAAACCCAAAACCCACACACTTTTACCCCCCAAAGTTTTCAACACAGAGGTATAGAGGGATGTTTACCAATCAAATTGTTTATGCAAATAACTGCATCTAGATTGGCTTGTAAGGAAGTGCAGTGGAAACTATCATTCACCTCTGATGAGCCAAGCAGATAGCATATGCAAATCTCAGCGCTGCATAATAGCTTTTTCTGGACCTCTAACTTCAGCTTCCTTTCAGAATATTAGTTTTAACACCACTAGTCTACAAACTCCATGGACATTAACTGGTCAGATTTTGTTTTGCTGGGCTTTTGCTTTTTGGTTAGATTTTCTGGCAGAGCTTTTCAGGATATAAATCATAATAAATAACGTTACACGTAAATACCTGTTTTTTATAACAGCAAATTATAGAACTTACAGACATTTGCATACAAACTATGCAAATTAAAGTAGGCAATTTTTTGTTGTTTTAGTCTATGGATCAAATGACCTGTATATAAAACATTTAAGAATATGACTTGGAAAATAAATTTATATGAAAATTCTGAGTCCATCATTTATTTTACCTTAAAGACTGCATCTTTTTCTACTGAGTTTTGCTAATTAGCATAATCTTTTATGTACCTACTTTGCTGATTTGCTATTAATAGTTTACATATAAAAACTGTATTCCATATCATACAAAGGTACTTAATTTTCCTATTCATATATTCAAGGCCCTTCTTTATTTCCTTTTATCCTTAAAGAAAATCCTATGCTAATATTTTTTCTAGTAACTGGATTATCATTATCAGTGATTTTTCACTAATAGTATAAATCAGTAACTTTTATACATTTAATTAGATCCAGGATAAGGCATCATAATGACTCCAAAAGTATGCTAATAATAAAATATAATCTTCTGAGAGTCATACTAAGTTTCTCAAAGACAGTTTGGAAACAAGCTAATTTAAAATTAGAAATTACATCTTTTTGTCTACTGTATTGTCAGAATTTTTAATGCATTGTTATTATCCAGTCTCCCTCATTTTAATCTCAAATATGTGTCACAAAATGTGACCTACTTCAAAATTTCCTTAGAATCAATTACCTGAGTTATATTAATAAAACTCTTAAGCTTATGCTCAATCACAATAGTCAGGATATGCAATCCAGTTTACATTAATGCACATAGTTAACTTGCAAATTTCCCTTAACTATATGAAGCAGAGAGTAAAAACTTTACCATACTGCTTCAATTGTTTGCGTATGTGGGGTAATTTTCTTCTACTGTTGGCCAATGCCTCTTGTCTATGACAATAGCTTGCTATCAAATTTAAGACCCTTATTCTGGGAGTTAATGTGAGGTAGGATTAGTTTTTAGTTGTTAACACCACTAGTCTACCAAACTTTTCCCAAAAGCTTCCTTTCAGAATATTAGTTTTAACACCACTAGTCTACAAACTCCATGGACATTAACTGGTCAGATTTTGTTTTGCTGGGCTTTTGCTTTTTGGTTAGATTTTCTGGCAGAGCTTTTCAGGATATAAATCATAATAAATAACGTTACACGTAAATACCTGTTTTTTATAACAGCAAATTATAGAACTTACAGACATTTGCATACAAACTATGCAAATTAAAGTAGGCAATTTTTTGTTGTTTTAGTCTATGGATCAAATGACCTGTATATAAAACATTTAAGAATATGACTTGGAAAATAAATTTATATGAAAATTCTGAGTCCATCATTTATTTTACCTTAAAGACTGCATCTTTTTCTACTGAGTTTTGCTAATTAGCATAATCTTTTATGTACCTACTTTGCTGATTTGCTATTAATAGTTTACATATAAAAACTGTATTCCATATCATACAAAGGTACTTAATTTTCCTATTCATATATTCAAGGCCCTTCTTTATTTCCTTTTATCCTTAAAGAAAATCCTATGCTAATATTTTTTCTAGTAACTGGATTATCATTATCAGTGATTTTTCACTAATAGTATAAATCAGTAACTTTTATACATTTAATTAGATCCAGGATAAGGCATCATAATGACTCCAAAAGTATGCTAATAATAAAATATAATCTTCTGAGAGTCATACTAAGTTTCTCAAAGACAGTTTGGAAACAAGCTAATTTAAAATTAGAAATTACATCTTTTTGTCTACTGTATTGTCAGAATTTTTAATGCATTGTTATTATCCAGTCTCCCTCATTTTAATCTCAAATATGTGTCACAAAATGTGACCTACTTCAAAATTTCCTTAGAATCAATTACCTGAGTTATATTAATAAAACTCTTAAGCTTATGCTCAATCACAATAGTCAGGATATGCAATCCAGTTTACATTAATGCACATAGTTAACTTGCAAATTTCCCTTAACTATATGAAGCAGAGAGTAAAAACTTTACCATACTGCTTCAATTGTTTGCGTATGTGGGGTAATTTTCTTCTACTGTTGGCCAATGCCTCTTGTCTATGACAATAGCTTGCTATCAAATTTAAGACCCTTATTCTGGGAGGTTAATGTGAGGTAGGAACTCCATTCAGTGTTATTTTGGCTTAAGGGCATAATGTCACAATTTGGTGCATCCTCTAATGACTTTTTTTTCTAAAGGCAGCTCACAGCTTAGACCTAGTTCAGCGAATTTCCTTGTAAGGTCCTTGGAAGACTGGAGGAAAAAAGTACAATTGATTGCGTGGCCAAATTCCTGTTCATGCCTGCTTACTGACTTTTGTTCATTTCACAAATAAACAA